>JPKD01002266.1:0-67783 GCA_000750935.1 Pseudogymnoascus sp. VKM F-4519 (FW-2642)
CGGGAAAAGTCTTTTGCGGGGAAGGCGGGGGAGGAGGTCGGGCGCGAGGAGGGGTTCGGTGAGCGTTGGGAGTGGGTGGGTGAGAGGGTTTGGGAGTTGGAGAGGGTGGGTGAGGAGGAGCCGAGGGGACCGGAGACGGGGGCCCTGGGAGGGTTAGCATTGCGTGGAAAGCGAGAGATGGGGACTTACTGTGATAGATCTACGGGACCTCTAGTTGATCGACGGGGCAACTGAACTGCTCCTATCATCAGCTTGTGAAGTGAGAGTAGACGTTGGAATATCACGTGATGCTTGCTAGGGTTTCGGAGTGAATGGGCAGGAGGTATAGATTATCGGGGGGTCATCATACCTCTACCAGTGGATATGGGCCTTTCTTGCCGCTCTCCGACAGAAGATCTTGGTGGAGTCGCCATCTTGATTTTATTGTATGGTGTCGTTGAAGGTGGAAGTTGACGTTTGGAGTACCGAATCGGACTATACGTTCGCGTGCATTGGCGCGATCTACGACACTCTACCAACGATTTTATGCACGCAACAAAGCTATGTGTGTATGTTGGGTTACAACATTCCGCATTAACACAGCACAGCAACCGTCGTATATTATAATATTGATTGGCCTCTTTGATTTTTCTACTTCTATAGATCTGACACAAAGCCAATGACTCTCGAGAACACCCCATTAATGACTTCTTCTGGGTTATTCTTCAAATCATGGGTTGCCCCTTCCACAACACCAGAATTCTTCTCATCCACCTCACCAGAGCCCCTTTTCACAAACCCAATCCATTTCTCAAGCAGAGCTTTCTTATCCACGTACTCTGGCACATACTCATCCTTCCCAGAGTACAGGATACAGAGCTTACTTCCCTTCGACAGGCTCCCAAACGACCTCTGATACTGCTCATCAGTCAAATCCGAACTGAAATAATCATCCTCCCCATCATGATTCGGGCTGGCCAAGCTCAACCACCGTCTCGCACAGATTGGAGCATCGAAGAAGCCATGCGTAGCTGCGGATGATAGAACATCCTCCCCCCTTCCCGCTGCCACCCATTCGGCAGCAATTTTGTTCGTGTTAGAGCGCTGCGCCTCATCAAGCTGCCCCTCCATAGCCTGCCTATCACTGACAGAGGCTTGCAATATTCCTCCGTCTATAGGTGCGCGGCTCTCCTTTCCGGGGCCCACTAGGTAGTGCATCACATCCTGGCAACCGGTAGAGTGGCCCATGAAGACAAACTTGCCAGACCTCCCCGCTATGTTACGAAAGTAATCAACACATTGTGATAGCTCATCGACATCTTTCCCTAGAGACGATGTCCCCCAGCCGATGTGGGATGAGGATAGATGGACTTGCACTAGAGACCAGGTGGGTGGGAGTTGGCGGGCAAGCTGTGCCGCGTATGGGACGGTGAGCAAACCATCACCTAGTCCTCCGATAAAGAAGAGAACATTTTGGCCCGATTCGCCTTTCTCAGCGGCTGTAAGCTCGAAAGCTACGAGTTTGCCAGCCTGTTCCTGTTAGTTCATCTGATACAGCTTGGGTAATTGTGTTCCTAAAGGGACTGAGGTTGGGAATTGCCACATTGAAGACATACATAATGGTGCAAAGTACCAGGAACAGCGCCGTTACTCATCATCTTGTACAGTAATGTTGTATTTGTTTCGTGTTATTCCTTGGTTTGATATCGATCAGATGTTGATAGTCGCTGGCATTCATAATTATGTCGTCACGTGGTATCCGTCGTGCACAAAATAATTCATGGATCCAGCAACCGAATTTAACTCCATCGCAACTCAGGAACCCCAATCCATCCACAACCTCACCCACCTCCGACCTCACCTCGCCCAACCGCCATCATGGCCTCCAACAATGTCTCCCCCCTCTTCCGCCTCCTCACTCCCCTCCTCCAAACCGTCCGCCGCACCGCCGCCCCCTCAACCACCGCCCTCCCCGTCCGCAGCATCTCGACCACACCCACAAACCTCGCCTCGGGCGGCTCAATGAACCCCAAGAACCGCGGTGGCGGCGGCAAGAAAGACCCTAGGGTGCAATTGATCCGCTACCATCTCCAGCACTCGACGACGCCGCGACCCCTGCGTCTGAGTCGCATGAGGAGTCTGCGACACTGGACGATCCATCGCGCGTGGATGCTGTTTAGGCGGCAGAAGATGTCGGAGGAGGAGTTGGAGCTGCAGAGGTATGACATGTCCCTTTGATCCTTGATTGAAAGAGAGAGGGTGGTTGCTAATGGTGGCTTCTTAGGATGTACAAGAGCATGCACAATGCTTGCGAGGAGCTGCGGGCGCTCCAGGGGCCGGGCGACAAGAATGCCGGACGTCTGTACAGAATCGCTTTGGAGAAGAAGGGTATCTTTGGCCCCAATGGAGTGCCGATTGAGTATGCGCGTGCGCAGACGGATACACCAGGAAAGGAGCCGTGGGATCACTCGTGGACCCGTTAGGAGGAAGGCATGGATAGGTCAAAGGGGGGTGCTATAGAATTTCTGGGAGGGACAGAGTTCATCGAATGTGGGAAATATTGTACGAAATGAGATGGAGATGTTGGAGGGGAACATAGACGAGGAGTCGAGGGGATATCCCAAAGCAGGGCGCTCATGTATAACAGCTTGTAAAATTCGCTTCCATCCTATGTACATTTTTGCTCATCCATCGCTACCAAGTGTGGCTCCAGAACAACGCCGAAATCTGGCTATGTAAGGGAAATAAAGAGTGAATCGACTCGTAAGTCATTAAGGGCGTTGAGCCAAAGTATAGTAACACCATCCCATGCCGACATTAGAAATGGCGTTCTGTGTGAACGAGGCGCCCATCCAAGCCCATTTTTCGCTCATGAAAACTGCAATATCGCCGGCGCTGCCCCGAACCTCTTGTCGCGAGCGCAGCAGCACTGTGCCAACCCCAGCTAGGGTGCCATCCTGTTTATTATCGACCTCCGCGGCACTTCTCACAGAATAACGCAGCACCCATTCGTCTTCTTGCCCTCAAACGTAAGCAGAGCCGCCCGAGTAGCTGCTTCAAACACATCGTCGACCCCCTCGCCAGTCAGAGACGAACACTCCAGGTACTTCCTTGCTCCGATTTCATGTGCGACATCTGTGGCCAGCCTGGTCCCGACAAAATTCTGCGATTTCTTCCGCATTTCCTCAATAGCGACGGGGTCTTCTCGAAGATCCTTCTTCAGGCCCACCAATATAATCGGGACGCCGGGGCATCGCTCATTTGCCTCTTCAACCCACTGATAGCATTGTCAGCATTTCTCGTCCACAGGCGGAAATATACCGGAAATATAGCTTCTTACCTTGTGCTTCACGTTATCAAGAGAATCTGGGGTGTCGATAGCAAAGCCTATCAGGATAACATGGGCTTTGGAATATGCAAGGGGTCGAAGCCGCTCGTAGTCTTCCTGTCCTGCAGTATCCCACAATGCTAATTGTACCGACTTCCCATCCACTCTGCAGTCTGTCACGTAGTTCTCAAACACCGTGGGAACCTGTATGTCTGATATCAGTATGAATTCGAACACCCTGAGTAGTTATTTATGTCGTTCGATGGAGGTGGTAGCTCACATAATGCTAGAGAATGTCATTAGTAACTGTCCAGGTGTGCTACCGAGTTTCAGTTCTGCTTACTGTTGGAAAGTACCCCAATGTGAAGACGCTTAACAAACTTGTCTTTCCACATGCACCATCGCCTATAATAACCAGCTTCCTAGAGTGATGCTGTCAGCAAATGTCGGACCCAGAATTCCTGGCTGTGTTCCGTTGAGCCCACATGGTGGGGGGGGGGGTTGGATAGAGTCGACAGGAGCAGTGGCTTTGCCGGTGGTAGCTGCATGGAGGAAAATTGTAGATGATGTGCTCACCTCCGCATCACATTCTGAGCTTGTGGGTGCTCTTCCATCGTGCCGGAGTCAACTTCTCCCGTTGGAGAGGAATAAGCTGGCTATGCTCCTCTTTCAATTCCCGGGCCTGTATGGAAATACAAGCTGGTTATACTGGTAGGTTGTTTGAAGATAGTCGTAGTTTGCACTGGTAGGGTGGTGGAAGTGTAAGTTCACCAGCAGGAAGACTTGTCGATAGTGTCGGATGATGTTGTCGGTCGCCAGTCGTATGGGGTGATCAGCGTCACCACTGAAGGAAAATGAAATATACGGCTAGAAGGAATTGAACGCAATTAAGAACCTAAATACTTGTGAAAAATGACAACTTGAAATAATGTTGCTGGGACGGGAACCGTACTCCGTTGTTTCTGTGCTCGTATAGTAAGCTGAGATGTGTAACTCTAATCGCTGGAGGCGCCCCGATACAGATTGGGCTGACCACCGTTGACGCGCGGGTCGCTCCAACCCATCTTACCAAAAGTGGTTAGTCGGCTGAACCATAACGCCGAACGCCCTACTCACAGGTACCTACGTACCTTAGAGCTGCCACGTTCCACAGCGTGGCTGATAGTGGCCGATAGTGGCTGAGTATGATTCTGAGCCTCTCAACACTTATCACAAAGCCAATTCTGTAACATTCATTTCGGCGTTATTACTGTCAAATCCCATATTGAAGTCTGGAATAATACCGTCGTAGCCTATCGCGTTGGTGTAAATTTTGATATCTAACCCTCTGGGTTTCCCTTCAACCGCCTAGACGCGTTATCTGGGTCCAGGGGTTTGCCGTCCACTAAATTATGGCCTGAAAAGTGTGTGCACGGGCCAGTTAGGGATTTCAACAACGACTACCAGGCCAAGCCGATTCTGATATATACTGGAATCTCATTGCGAATTCAAATTGGATAAATCGAGAGAGAATTTTTCACTCTGTGAAGGGCTGCTTTGACATGACGGCATTGGATCAGATTACACAAATATTACTAGAAGCTAGAGTGAAAAAAAGGAATATATGCGCTTCGTTGTCGAGAGACTAAGATTTGACTAAGATTAACGAGGATCAGAACCATTTAAATAATACAGAAAACTTGAAACCTATTTACACGTGTTTATAGAGACTTGGATGCTCCAAGATGATGTTTCATAGGCATTGGTAGAGAGGCTTCGATTTGAGTCCAAATATGATAAAGCTACCACGTGTCAATGCCGCCAACAAAGGCGCTGCCTGATGCGTCACAGGAATTTTGTTTTCTAAGAATTAGATATAATGAGCTTTATTACCTTTCCGAATAATTATATTTGTTTTTGTAATTTATTATAAATGCTTCCTCGAATTTCCTTGCCGTTGCCAACAAGGAGACGAGGCTAGCGACTTGTGACTTGGCGCTGCTTCATGCCTGAGGCACAAAGCCATCTTTGACCTTCAAATCCATAGCAATGCCAGTCGACGATCTCCAGGACCTGCATTTCCCCCACAACCACCGTTTCTGGGCAAGCCGGACAGAGCTGGCCTTACTCTTTCGCACATCTACTTGCCGCCTTATCACAACCTCCCAGACACACCGCGGCATATCTCGACTTCCGTTGATTCTCTAGAGAAGCTGGTCTTGCTGACTTGGAGGGGCAAGTCGCGGGTTGCCACCTACTCATCCATAACGCAGGTACGTCCGACAGAACCAATACTAGTTTAGTCTTGGGCGGCAATTCCCAAACACTCTGGCCGAGCATCTAGTTACTGACATCGTTGCGCGCTAGCCAACAGACGTGAGCACCTTCCGTTGGTTGTTCCCGAGCTCCTTGGGGACTCGGAATGCGAACGAACCCAAAACAGCAACCTGCTCAATCGCCTAGCATAGACGCAGTAACGACGACTTCGAAATATACAAACAAGGATGGTTCCAAGTTCATAACCATACCAAAATTCTCCAACTCAACCGATTCGTCTGAGACATCCCCAAACATGGCGCAAGCCACAGCGAAGGCAAACGCAGACGCAATAAACCCATCGCCCGCAGACCAGGCTAGTGCGCCATCGGTAAATAAGAAGAAACAGAAACGAAGGCAAAAGCTAGCGGAACAGGCCGCAAAAATAGCAGCAGAAGCAGAGGCTTTAAGTCGAGCGGGCGATGCTCAATCAGGGCCCAGCCCCGGATACCAGGGAGATCAGGCATTCGAAAATACGACAAGCGACCGGGTATACTATAGCGACGACGAGGGAGATGGCTACTCCGGGTCATATGAGCACAGCGTGTCTCCGCCGCATAGTTTATCTCCACCACCTACAAATATGACTGCAAAGCCGGGGAAGAGGAAGGGAAAAGGCAAAAGTGCCCAGTCCGACCAGACCGCCCTAGCGTCATCTTCGACTGCAACAGCGGGCGCACCCTCTCAAGCAGTTGGCATGTCGAAGGAAAAGATTTGGAACACATCTTCGCAAGAAGAACGTGAAAGGATCAAGATCTTTTGGCTTTCTCTTGGAGAGGAAGAGCGCAGGTCCCTCGTCAAAGTGGAGAAAGATGCTGTGCTTAAAAAGATGAAGGAGCAGCAGAAGCATTCGTGTAGTTGCACAGTATGCGGGCGCAAGCGTATAGCTATTGAAGAAGAGCTGGAAGTTCTGTATGACGCATACTATGAGGAATTGGAACAGTACGCGAACAACCAGCATGGGGACCGACCACCGCCAATGATGCCTGGATCGCAACGTTTTGGCGCGCTAAGCGGCCTTCAACCACCAAATCGATTGCCCCCTGCTTTTAATGGTCGACAGCCTTCTCGTGGCCGAATAGTAGAGCAATTTGGTGATGATGAAGAAGAAGATGAAGGAGACGAGGAATACAGTGAGGATGAAGCAGAGGAAGAAGACTATATTAGCGACGAGGACCCTCCGGAAGAGATTGCAAGGAGCCACGCAACTGATTTCTTCAACTTTGGGCAGAGTCTCACGGTGCAAGGTAACTATATATATATGCGTGAACTACTCTCCATTGTGCTAATACGATTTCTAGGTGGTATACTCACAGTTGCAGATGATCTTCTGAAAAACGACGGCAAGAAATTCATTGAGATGATGGAACAGTTAGCTGAGCGGAGGATGGCGCGAGAGGAAGATGCTAAAGAACATTATACCCCGAACGGTTACCCGCATCCGAATGGCATGCAAACTCATACACACCACTCACATCATAATCACCCACCGGCCCCTGAGGAAGATGAGGATTATGATGACGAGGAGGAGGAGGATGAGTATGATAGCCAGGATGGGGAGTACGACGAAGAGGAAATGGTACCCTCTCACACCGATGATGCTTTGAATTCGGCTAATCCAGCCCAGGATGCCATGACGGAAGAACAACGTATGGAAGAAGGGAGGAGGATGTTCCAAATATTTGCGGCCAGAATGTTCGAGCAGCGGGTACTCACAGCTTATAAAGAGAAAGTTGCCGCCGAACGCCAAGAAAAGCTTCTACAGGAGCTCGATGAAGAAGATATGGCCATTATGCAGAAGAAGGCAAAGAAAGCCAAGGAAGCCCAGAAGAAAAAGGAGAAAGCTGCGCAAAAGAAGCTGGTCCTTGCTGAGGAGAAAGCCAGGCGAGACGCCGAGAAAGCTGCCGAAGAAGCTGCGCGACTAGCCGAGGAAGCTGCGAAGGCTGAAGAAGCTCGGCTGAGAGCTGAGGAGAAACGCAGGAAGCGCGAAGCTCAGAAGAAGGCCGAAGACGAAGAGCGGTTAAGAAAGGAAGCAGAGAAACAACGCCGGGTTCAAGAGCAGCGAGAACGGCAGGCTGAGCAAGAACGCAAGGCACGAGAAACCAAGGAGCGTGAGAAAAAGGAGAAGGAAGAGCTAAGGCAAAAGGAGAAAGAGGCCAAGGAAGCCAAGGAGAAGGAGCTACGAGAGAAGAAGGAGAAGCAAGAGAAGGAAAAGAAGGAAGCTGAGTTGAAGGCCAAGGCAGATAAGGAGGCGGGCGACAACCGTAAGCGCGAAGAGGCTGCCCAACAGCAAAATAAACGCCAACAGCAGCCTATTTCCATTCCCACTCCTGGAGGACACCAATCATGGCAGACGCCAAGCAACCCCCATATTCCTGTTGTTACGCCTGCAATTCCCAAAGCTCCAACGCCTAACCGTCCAGTGAACCCACCTCAAAGAGAACCGGCAGTGCCAATACCTCACACGCCACGGTTTGGTTCTTCAGGGAGTCAGAGCACTTCTCCGAATTCTTCAACTCCTTTACAGAACAGCCCAGGCCCCCAGGCTCTTCCTAGCAGGACTCCATCTCAGCCATTCCTACATCACCCCCAAGCAAATGCACCTATGCATTCTACTCTAAAGGGACCTCAATCGGGATTCGGGCCTCCGCCATTTCCAGGTATGCAACCGCCTATGGGTATGAATGGATTCCAGCCCGGTTTGCCGCAAATGGCTCCTGGATTTGGTGGTAGGATGCATCAAGAACCGATATTTCCACACCAGTCGTTTGGAAACCAATTTCGTCCGATGTCTGGTCACAATGCCGGGCCTATGTACCCTGGAATGAACAACATGCCTATGCCACAAGGCAGGGGATTACCCGGCCCACACGCTCCGCCGCCGGGATTCATGTCACAGATGTCGAACGGAATGGGACCTCTATCGCAACCATTTGGCGGCCACAAAGAACCTGGGCCATCCCAGCTGCACAGCAGACAACAGTCAGGGTCGTTTGACAAACCCTTGTCGGATTCTAATGCACCACCCGCCGCAGGCCAACCTATTGCGCGACCTGCTCCGATTGGTCGCCCTGGAAGCGTCGTGCAAGGCCAGCGTTCTGACGCCGATATCGACGACCTAGCGGGCCACCTTGGAAGCAGTGCATTACTAGATGACTCGGATGAGCCAATCGCTATTAATACTCGACGTTCCAGCGCAGCGCCTGGTAGTCTTAGTCGACAGGGTGGGTTTGGACAGCCATATAGCATGGATCCGTCGGCATTTTCAAGCCCAGGGTCATATGGTACCTGGGGTGGACCTCCCAATCCATTTGGTTCAGGATCTCTACCTGGTTCAGGCTTCATGAGTGGCTGGGGTAACTCGGCGCCAAGCGGGTTTGGTAACGTCAGCGGACTACCAGCAAGGCCGTCACAACCTCGGTCTGTTGCCGTACGATTGATGCTCTGCAGAGCATGTAAGCTACTCGAAGGCTCCACGCCCGATGGCTTCTTTCCCATCAATGCTGTTCGCGAGCAAATCAACCGCATCAACACAACTCGCGATGACACTGTCTCAGACAAAGAGCTACTAGATCTGTGCGAGACAGAAGGCAACCCGAATAATGGCGGTGGATTCTTTGATGTACGGAACGAGCGAGATGGCCGCGTCTTGATCCGCCATGAACCTGACTCAGGGGGTGGCTCTCTTCGGCCTGTCGGTGCACCTGGTGACATAGGCAGCCCGATTGCCACCAGCGCCAATGCGACGCCGTCTAATCGCTTCTCGTCCGGGATGTCTGCGCCGGGCTCGGGGTTCTAATACCCTTACCTGTACGGCAACTTTGATTTTGCGTTCTCTCTCATTTTGTGTGCATTGCAAGACAAGCAGGGGCTACGGCTATTTCTGCACTTGCTACCTTTGGTGTTAACTCTTACCTCCATGGCTGCGGATGCGGCTGTTGTATCTGTTTAGCGAGGCTGGTATATTGGAACTAGGACTTGCTGACGAATGAAAGCGAGCTGATCCGCACATTTCAGCTACTCACATGCCGTCTTCACTCATGATTGTGACTCCTTTGATTATATGAAAGGCCCAGAGACTTGTACTAGTTACACTCGCCCATATCCTCTTAACAAGTGATGTCTGTTGTATTCTGTATAAAATCCTTCTGGGACCCAAGGTATTATAATTGAGGCATATAAATGCCCGTAGGTTTGCCACTTCTGAATCCAACCCTATGTGACTCCCTAGAAATGCCTCCAAACTCCCATCAATGCAATCATCATGCTCATCTCCGCCACCGCTACCTTGCAGCCTGCCTCTTCCCATTATTTCCATTCTTCCCATTCTTACCCCTATCATAATCCAGCACCTTCCTCTTCCCCTGATGCTTCGCCTTGCGCCACTTACAGTACAGAGTCAGTGCATCTTTAAGCACCACAAACAAGCAACCCCCCACAATGCTCCTGCCCCACTTCTCCTGTAGCAGCCCCGTCGCTTGCAGCTGCTGCAAGCTAAATTTCTTCACCGGCTTCATGACCCAGGTTGACGGTGCGGTGCGGAAAATCAAGTCGCCCATGAGCGAGGAGACGGCTGGGAAGAATAGCGCACCGATCATAGAGCGCGCTACTTGCGCCGTCGATATGTTCTGCCTAAACTCCCAGGGTTCGTTACCCGCTGCTGGGACCCCATTAGGCGGCGCAGGTTGACCTGCCAGTGGTGGTGGCGGCTGCCCTTCCTGTTGAGCTCCAGCCTGTTGCGGTTCTCCCTGTGGTTCCTCAGCCTGCGGTTGGTTGGGCAGAGGTATCTCTACATTCTGCGGCTGCCCTTCAGGAGCATCCAAGTGGAGGTTTATATGTGGGGGCGGGCCGGCAGGTGGGTTCAGTGCACCATGCGCTTCAGGAACACCCAGGTTGATTACATGCGGGGGTGGACCCGCAGGTGGGTTCAGTGCGCCATGCCCCTCTTCAACGTTGATGATTTCCACTTCGAAATCTAGAATGTTGCCCTCGTCGGCGCGGGCGTGCTGTCCATGAGCGACGTCTTCGGCGGTCTCGCCTTCGCGCGGTCTACGCTGAACCGCCATGTTCCAGCCGTTCTCGAGATCCGCAAAAAGGGAGGAGTAAAGCTCGTTATAGGCAGAGCGTATGTATGGGAGGGTGGCGAGGGCGAGGCCTGGGGACGGCGGCCAGTGTGGGATATGGTGGTTTTGCGGGAATAAAAGGTACTACTATTTGTTAGATCGTTTCCACAGCAGTTTTGGAGGATCTATGGGTATTAGGGCACTTGCCATTAGGGGCACCATCGAGAATGTGCGGTCCGCGATGTGGGTGCGAGACAGGAGAAGCGCAGGGGCAATTAAAGGTGCGACTCCAAAGACCCAGGTGCCACCCGAAGTAGGTACGAACGGATCCGTCATTCTCAGGACTGTAAAGAACCAATCTATGACAGCGCCTGGAAGGATCTGTCGGATTAATGACGGAGTCTCTCTTGCTGCGAATAACATCCGACGGCCCTCCTCCCCACCGAATACCAGCTCTATAGCGTTGAACCCATACACCATAGACCCAGAGTATAAGCATCCAAGCAGCATGCCTGCCCCAGTTGGGAAAAGCAGTTGTTGTCCGATGGCGGAAATAAGGTCCGTAACGGCGACTACAAGCTCGATTGGCCTTTCCACCTTGATTTCAGACTTGCATTGCGGGCATAACACCTTCTTGCTCATACTCGTCCCCCCAGATGGCTGCGCCTGGATGTCGGTAATCCATTCTAGTAGACACTCCTCGTGGGCTTGAAGATTGCAAGGGCATGGCGACCGCCATTGTGAGTGCTCTGGCGAGTCGTCGCCCTCGTCTTGAAGGCAAATCCAACAGTGCCGAGGTTCAGCCCTCTCGGATTCGAAGGGACCAGGCGCATCCGTTTTAGTTTCGTTCTCTTGACTGCTCTCCGGCCGCGAACCTTGTGGGACATCCACTATAACGCCAGATTCTGCTAGATTTGAAGAGTCTTGGATCGGAGACCCTGGGGGTGGGCTGCTCATGTTCCTCGCGGGGATCTGGGACATGGCTGGGCGCAAGTATAGCGAGGCTGGTGGTGCTCCAGAGGAGGTGTTCGCATTCGAATGTAAGATTCGCTATGGCGCCATATACTCCGGAAGTGATAACACTACTTAACTGATATAAAACGTTGTCAAGAATCCCTCGGATATTTGTCTGTAGGTGTTGGCTCTCATGGACGTGCTTGGAAGCTGTCGGGCCGTCATTGATACAAGGTACTTGCCACCACCGCTAACCTTTATTTGACCTACGGTAGCCTCACATAGACGAGGCTATAATTTTCCTATCAAACAGCGACGCAGAACGGTAAGTAGGCACGTGAGAACAACTGATGAATATCAAATTTACTTCAAACTGCTTTTATTCCACGCCCCAAAGAACGCCAAATTTCTTCTATCAGTTTCATATGTAACAAGCATTTCATTTCGCCAATAAATGCTTTTCTCTAATCCAAACCCATATGTATCCAATCCAAGCCTTGTCCCGATAATTTACACCCTTGGGCGACACCTTTTGATCGTATCCAATCCGGTAGTAACCTTCATCCCAATACGAGCGTCCAAAACATATGATGTCTCCCATTTTGCGACTTTGTTTAGCCATTCCTCGCACTCCACTAGCTTAGCTTTGCTATCCGTGCCTGGCAGGTCCCTTTCCATCCATGATATCACTGCCATTTCGTAATACGCAGAGGGACAATTCCAGTCGTCGTATAGATGGCCCTTGAAGACATTCCTAGTCAATAGGTTAGTATACGAGCAGTTACAGAACTCTAGTGGGCTTACTTGTCGCGGCTAACGATATTCTCCGTCAGCAACTGCCGCGCCTCCGTGAATTTCCCAAGATATCTCAAAACAGCCCCATGCATCAACGCTTGAAGTCCAACCTCATCCATATCAGCCTTGAACTTCTCGGGGTGAGTGGCATTTTCCCAATTCAAGGTCTGCAGGGAGACATGTAGCTCTTCTGGTCGCATCCTCTTATAACCATTCCACAAGTAGATGATTTCCTCCAGGGGGCTGACACCAATGGCGTCCACGAGGTCCACCTTCCATTCCTTTTCACGTTCTTCCCATTTCTGAACTTTGCGGGCCACGTAAATATCAAATGGCAGTTGCTTAGCCATGAAGCGTTTCTTCCCAGTTAACGTTGGAGCCTTGCGTAACAGTCCTGTGGCCCTGTCTTTGTGCTTCTTTGCAAGCTCTGGATTCGAAATTCTGTGTTTCCGGTAAAGCTCCACTTGTGCTGAACCAGCAGCAAAGATATACAAGGGATGGCTCCAGCTGTTTAATGTTGTACATTCGACGAAGCTTTCTGTGCAAAGTTCGAACTCGTGGAGACTCATAGAACATAAACTTTTTTCGAACATATTCAAAGCCAGGATTTGCTTCGTTTTACTATCTTGGTTGTTGTTGAGAATCTGGATTGCACCCTTTAGATTGCGGTTCGTAGCCTCTTTTCTAGCCTCTTCTAGGCGCCATAATCGGGAAGTTGGGTAGCGTGACTTCATAGTCTCAATAAGGTCGTTGCATTTAGCCATTGAAAATGCTGTGGAATCATCCTCTTTCGCATCCTTATCGGTGAGAACGATGTCGCAAAAGCCTACAACGGCATTGTAGTAGCTAAGCAGCACAAGCCCAGCAACAGCGCCATTGATGTTGTCGAACTTAGTTGCCTGCCATAAGAGCCTAATACCCCGTCCACGATCACCTTGGAAGCCTATGATGTAAAGGAGTTTGTTAAAGGCTGGAGGGACCATGGAAATAATCAAAAGGACGAGTCCGTAGCATAAATTGGTGCCAGAATGGATGAAGAGGTCCATGGGATTGGCAAAAAACTCGGCCTCTGGGGCTTGGTGAGACGATGCTTTGGATTTTGCGGATGTAACTGTAGGTGTTCGCAGCACCTCGCCTTCTTTTTCGCCATTTTTTGTGCCTGCTAAACTATTGGCGGCTCGGAGCTCAAATTCCTCATTGGAAATGGTGTGGCCAAGGTAATTCGCTGTAGTCTCAATTCCAGCCTTCGATTCATCTGCATCCAAAAATTCTAAATCGCTATCGTCTGGACTCTGTTTTTCCACCGATTCTGCGCCCTTTGCGGCTAGGTTCGTCTGACTAACGTCCCTCGAGTCCGTTAAATCCGTAAATTCTCCTTCATCGAAGCTCCCAGGCATAGATGGTCTTCTCGGCGCATCTCCATTTGAAGTACTTTGCTCTCCCCGTTGTTTGCGCATGAATGCCGCCTCCTCCTGCATGATAGAATCCAGAGTAAAGTAGGCCTTTCTTAGCTTATAGAATCCTTTAATACTCTCCGTCAAGCTCTCGTTCAGCACGCCAACCACTGCGCTCATCATCTGAGATTCTGCGTAGCATAATGCATACTCTGCTCCTGGAGAATACAGCCTTGACTGGTATGATTTGTGGTCCTTTTGCGCCCGTTTCAGGTCCGCCCAAGATGATGCCTCAGCCGCCGCAAGTCTGTTGGATGCTTCCTTCATAACATCTTGTTCAAATCCCAGGACTGATCGCAAAAACTGCGTAACCCCACGGCCAAGATAATGGAAAGAGGACGTCTCTTCGTGCAGTGCATTGTCCGCCGCATCGACGTCATCCGACATAATCCATATTACAGCTGCCAGGGCATGCTCGAGTTGCTTCAGCTCATCAGCTGGAGTTTTGGGCGAAGTTACAGGCTCTGATTTTGCTGCGCCGCGAAGCCATCCAAGGCCGACCATAGTGTAGTCTCCGAGCGGTGCTGTGGAATGGCCCTGGGGGTTGTTGAACAAATTCACACGAAGGTGGCGAATGCTGACATGGAGGGTTATAGAAAACCAAGGGTCCCACAAGTTCCGTCTGGGGAAAAGGGTTTAAGCAAGAAAGAACGACGGGGTACGAAGGAAATCAAGCGTATACAGTAATATCTTACACCATGGAAAAAAAATAAGGAAGAAGTAACGTTGGATCCTCTGGCGGCTGTGGCCGGGGCCGCGTCAACCTGCTTCAAGGCTTTCACGCATTTACATCATCTATGAGCTGAATTAACCCCCGATAACGCCGATGGATCCGGTCCAGCCCTGGGGCTAAGCTACCCTGCCAAATCGCGCTAATTGCTTATCGCGCTCTCTGGCGTTTGCGCTTCTGCAAACGTTAGGTAAGGCGGACTACGGATGGCTCTAGCTCCATCTATGCATTTCAAAGCCGCAACTGGTCTATCGCGACAAGGACATACGACTCCCAATCACTCTTAACAGCAACCTACAACACAACCAGATTCCTTGATACCTCCAACGAACACATAAAGCCGAACACGATGTCCACAGCTCCAGCTTCTGGCAAGGCGCCAGCAAACAACAAGGCAGAGGCCGCGACACCCGCCAAAGACTCGAAGCCGACTGTTACCTTGGAGGAGGATGATGAGTTTGAGGACTTCCCTGTAGATGGTATGAAGAATATGCTTTTCGTTGGGCTTTTTGCATCACTCTCTCTTTACCGGCTTCTTTAATACGGTGTTGGTCCGCACGAGATAAAGCGCCGAAACTCGCCCGAACCAAGCTCTCAACTCCGAGAGCGCAGAGCAATGACACCAAGTGGCAGTCTTGTGTTCCATTGGCGACGCAATCTATCAGATCTCATAGATTCTGCAGTAGTTTCTAGGAACCTGCCAGAGCAGGCAGTCTACTTCAACCTCGTCGTGTGCTCTGCGTCTTCATTACGAACTGAGCCTTGTACATACACAACCAAGCAAGAGCAATAGCTAACTTATGCCATCACAGATTGGACACAAGAAGAGACCGAAGTACCAGGCGACAACACACATCTTTGGGAGGAGAGCTGGGATGATGATGATACTAGCGAGGACTTCTCTGCACAGTTGAAGTATGTCAGCATCCTTTATGCACCCTACAACCCCACCCACGCCTCTCCGAATATTATATCAGCATACTAACGCGACTTCTATCACAGGGAGGAACTAAAGAAGGTGGAGGCGAGCAAAAAGAGGTGAACTGGGAGTTTGGAAGCTAAAGGGAGACACATTATATTCGGAGTCAGGAAGGCCAATCACCAATGCAATGCATAGCATAGAAGGCAGCTGTTTGCGCAAATAATACAAACGCCTCACACAAGCTATCAGGACCATCAGATCATTTGTGACTTTGAAACACATGTACAAATGCTATGCTATTTTATGCTATCACATTCCAAGCTCACAGACGCAGTTTCGATTTTAGAGATAGATCTAGCAACATCAGAGCTGCTCTAAATTGCTATATGTGCCAGCACTTTTCTAAATCTACTTACTCGACAGGGCAGAGACACCGGGGAGCTCCTTGCCCTCCAACAGCTCCAAGCTAGCACCGCCACCGGTAGAGACGTGGCTCAGCTTGTCCTCAACACCGTACTTGGCCGCAACGGTCGCGGTGTCACCACCTCCGATGATGACGGTCTTTCCGTTTTGTGCGGCGGCGACAGCGCAGTCCAGGATCTTCTTGGTGCCGTTGGCGAAGGCCTCGAACTCGAAGACACCTGGTGGGCCGTTCCAGAGGACGGTCTTGGCCTCGTTGATGGTCTGGTTGATGAGCTCAATGGACTTGGGTCCGCAGTCGAGTCCCATCCATCCGTCAGGAATGCCGGACTCATCGGTGGCGGTGCCGGTCGTCGCATCAGGGGCGAACTTGTCGCCGGTGATGTAGTCAACTGGCAGGACAAGCTTGACGTTGTTCTTCTTGGCCTTCTCGACCAGGTCGCCGACGATCTTGCTGCCAGCCTCATCGAACAAGCTGTTGCCGATATTGACGCCCTCGAGGGTCTTCTTGAAGGTGAAAGACATGCCACCGCAGATGATGAGCGAGTCGACCTTGCCGAGAAGGTTGTCGATCAGCTGGATCTTGTCGCTGACCTTGGCACCTCCGAGGATGGCGAGGAATGGGCGCTCAGGGCTCTCAATGGCCTTGGCGAAGTACTCGAGCTCCTTCTTCATGAGGAAGCCGGAGGCCTTCTGTGGGGTGTTTACACCAACCATGGAGCTGTGGGCGCGATGGGCGGTTCCGAAAGCGTCGTCTAATTGTATGTTAGTATCTCTCCGCCAAATTCGCAGGTGAAGAGAGTGCTAGAAATCGAAGTAATACTTACTGATGAAGACATCCGCAAGCTTGGTAAGATCCTCGCGGAACTTGTCAACGCTCTCCTTCGAAGCCTTGACCTTCTTTCCGTCAGCATCCTTGCTGCTTCCCTCCTCCTCAGCGTGGAAGCGCAAGTTCTCCAAGAGAACGACCTCGCCGTTCTTGGCGTTGTTGACAATCTCCTCGACCTTTGGTCCGACGCAGTCAGGAGCGAAGGTGACGCTGCAGCCGAGAAGCTTCTCGAGCTCTGGAACGACAGGCTTGAGCGAGAACTCGTCGTTGACCTTGCCATCTGGGCGGCCCAAGTGGGACATCAAGACAACAGTCTTGGCGCCGTTGTCGATGGCATACTTGATGGTTGGGATGGCACCGGCGATACGCTGTGTGTTGGTGACGTTCTTCTTGGAGTCGAGAGGGACGTTGAAGTCGACCTGTTTACAACACCGTTGTCAATGATGTATTTTAACAGAGGATAAACACCTCCATAAGCTGAGTCAACGTACTCTGATCAGGACCTTCTTGTCCTTGACGGACACGTCAGTAATGGATAACTTGTTGGAGAGAGACATGGCGATTATTTTGCAATAGTTATTTTGCAATTGAAAAGCACGAAGATGTAAGAAAGGTTGAGATGCTTCGTGGCTGCGGGATGAAACGGATAAGCGTTTTCGGCGAGGGGTCTTGGAAAAGTACCCCTCCTATTGAGATTTGGTGGGGTGATGCTATTACCTATCGACGAGCTTACCCCTGCGAGACCCATAGCCGATGACATCGTCCATTTCATCACGTGACATCGACAATACAATTACCAATGTATGATTCAAGGAAGTTATTATAGCTATTTACTAGCTAAGGCATCTTGCCCCCGACGTGATGCTTTGTTTTCCTATTCTGTATACTCCGTACAGAAACAAAGCAACGCGTTTAGAGAAAGATACATCCAAGACACGCACCCCATGTCTCAACCCCAGTCAGCCATCTCGCTACTACGGCATCGTACCAGAATCTAGACATCTAAACTGCAAGTCCTAGCAATCGAATTGTTAACGAAATGAAGATAGTAGTCGTCACCGGTGCAAGCAAGAGTGTCGGATACGAAGTCGTAAAGGCCCTACTGCAATCCGACGAGTCCTACCACGTTTTTCTCGGCGGCCGTTCGCTGGAAAGAGGCCAACAAGCCGTCTTGACGCTTCGAAATGAGTGCGCCGATTCCCTCGGGCCGCGCGACAAGGGGTGCGCCTTAAAGGAGTGCCCTAATTGCTTCAACATTGTTGAGGCCATCCAAGTTGACATCTCCAGCGACTTGTCCATTGAGAAAGCTTTCGAGACCGTTAAGGCTAGCGTCGGGCGTATCGACGTACTCATCAACAATGCTAGTGCGCAATACTGAACCCTCTCCTAATTCTGTGCACTCCTCGTTAACATTGCCTAGGCGTTATTAAGGACCTCGACTACGTCCGCGGTAAAGCCTCGCTACGTGAGAGCTTCACTAGCTCTTATGATGTTAACGTAGCTGGTACGCACGTAATGACGTGGACGTTCATGCCGCTGCTCTTGCAGTCCTATGACCCACGGCTCATCTTTGTCACCGGACTCGATACCTTCGAGGAGTCCGCGAGGGAGGATTTCCCATTGCCGCTACAAGAGCGCGGCTGGCCGAAGAAGGTAGAGCTCGAGACGGTTGGGTACCGCTGCACTAAGACCGCGCTTAATATGTTGATGCTAGATTATCATCACAAGCTGCAAATGGATGGCGTCAAGGTGTGGTGCGTTGGCCCCGGGTTCCTAGCGACGGATGTGGGTGAGGGGGCCAACCATCCGAGCATTGGGGGGCGCTTGCTGAAGAGCGTAGTGGAAGGAAAGAGGGATGGGGATACGGGGAGGTTCATTGTGAAAGACGGGATGGCAACTACCACTAATTGTATTCTACACTATAGGTAGTAACACATGAAGTAGTAAATACTGAGTATAAATATGTATTTGGTCTACATAGTATACCTATACTATGTTGACTAAATGACGACGGATAGGCGTCATTCCTCATCATCGAATGGATCTGGGTCTTCGCCGGCCGCCCCTCCCCTTTTCCTTCCCGCATATCATCAACAGCCGTGCAAACTACACACGCCGATAGCATTTTGATTACGCTCCCGTCGATTCCGAAGCCATCAGAACCGTCTGCCCCTCTACGAAATAGAACCAGGATCCAATATTCACCTGTGAGAACTCTGTTAGTGACATTGGCAACATCCACAACTCGATCCCCATCTGCACCCGCCTCGCCATTGCCCCCGGTGCGCGTCTCGTCCTCCCCTAAATCATCGTCCGCAGCTCCGACGATATCTCCCAGAAACGCACCGCGAGGCAATAAACCCGCCGTTTGCCCTGAAACCCGAAGACCTGCAAGTGCCCATCCCCCGCACCGGCCTCCCGCGGCCTGACGTCTTCGCCGCTTGGCTCGCGCGGCAGACCGCTGGCACGACGCCGGTCCTCGCAACGACGATAGTCGAACTCTGGCGCTCCTACCTCATGTATCCGGTCTACAGCGGCTCGACGGCATTTGTGCACTAGTTTGGCGGGATCCTCAAGTTCCGGCCCTACGTGCGCGAGCTCACCACCCGCACATTCCGCGGCCTGCTCGCCAAGAACGACCTCATGTACGACGGTGCCAGCTCGATTACCAAGAATGCCTCCTTCGGCGCGCACTTCGCACGGAGAAGGCAGAGGACTGGGTGGACTCGCCCTACTCAAGCAGTCGCAATACTACCTGGATCAAACGCTCGACTCCAACCTGAACGTGATCTACGTTGCGTCAGACAACACCTCTGAAGTCAAACTTCTGGCCGCTGATGCTTCGCACCATGGGATCCACGTGGCCACCAAATTCGATGTCTTATCTGGGAGATGTTTGTGAGGGAGTCGAATGAGGAGGCGTTGGAGTATGCGACGGCGGTGAAGCCGGTGAGGAGTGGGGGAGACTAGACTAGATAGTTGTGGGACGCGGGAGGTTGAGGAACGGCCCGTTCTATAAAAATCCCTCAACTCTTGTTTAGAACGGGAGGTATTACAAAAGTTATAGAAAAATATTTACCACGACTCTCTTTATATTGCCTCTTATTAATACCTGCAAACAAAATTTGTAAGGGTTAGAATCAAATGAAATATAAATACTGTAAAAAATAACCTCCTTTTATAGATGTAAAAATGTGTTTTCGTAAGGGTGTTTTAATACGCGGTTTTCCACACACTTATCAACACCGACTGTACTTTTACATACCTCGCTGCGAACTGCGGTGGATGCGGAGATGCGGAATCGTCAAATTCTCAAGGATTCTACTCCGTAGAAATTCTTCGCCGCGAGTCTTAAGAAGGACGTTATGATGCTAAGACTTTATATTAACTAGGCTCTGAATTGGGTCTAGCGCTAGGTTACCACGTCGTTGCTCTCCTTACACTATCAACATTATTACAGAGTAGAAAACAACACGAGAAGAGCAGATTTACCCTAAGCAGTTAGTCATTACCTCTCTCAAAAGAATGCTAGAGCTAACAAAACATTCGCGATGTAGTTGCTACCCACCAAAATGGAAGAAATCCCAGCTTACGACCGAGATGTTCTCGTTCGCTGCCTCGCGCGTCACTACGAGACGCTCGTGCGTATGGGATATATGGAAGATTCGAATATTCAACGCCCACCACCTGGAGGCTGGGGCGACCAAATTGACGCTAAATCCCTTCGTATCATGGGCCGAAACGAGACGGTTATTGACCTCTTACGACACCTTCCATACCTCCAGAAAGACTACCCGATCATGCCCGACACCGAGCCGATACAATATCTTGGTATGATGTGGGATGATACTCTTGCCGACAAGATAGCAGTGAATAAATCCCTGTCAAAATTCTATCCCCCCCTCATGCCGTTTGACGAGGAACCAGAACCTGGAATGATTTGCTTGACCTACGGCCGTGGCTCAACTGACTGGTTGATTGATACTAAAAAAGGCTACGTGTACCCCTGCGGCACCCATTGGGAGGTGCAGAGAACTCAAGAGGACCCACCATGGTTATGGTACAATCCTGTTGCTATCGAGAAGTACTTTAACGAAATGCATCATAAATTTCTTTCTCTCGACTCAATTCCTTTGCCCGGTGTTACTCATCAGCGAAAGCGGGGAGATCAGGACATGTTAGAACATGAAATATTTGAGGACGGCGAAGAACAAATTAGGGTAAGCTATAATGTGTTGCGGAGGAAGCAAATTACTGATCACATTTGGTCTAGCCTGTTAAACGGATCTTCCAAGATCACGGATGGCCCAACTTTGAGACATTTTCAAAAGAAGAATGTATTAAGGCCGCGAACATAGCCCGCCTGCAAGTCGTCGAGAAGTGGACTTTTCGGTGGGCCGAAGACGACATAATAAAGGCAGAAGCATGTGGTGACATGATAGAAAAGGAGGAGGCTGAACTGAGGCTAAAGAAGGCGCGGATTGAATATGCCCGTGAGTGGGAATGAAGATTCTGTGCTTTTATTTTTTGGATCCTTAAATTTTTGCCTCTATTTTTCACTGTCTCACATCCCCTCCTTGGATTTTCACGAAGTAGTAGGAAGAAGACAGTCACGATTCTCAGTACATTTCGGGCCAACTCTCAACTACAAACCCTACAGGCGATACCGCAAGAACAGCATAACTTATACACTCCCACCACTTCATACACGACTAATCTACGACGTTGCTATGCAATAAGAGTATTCCGGCCAAAGCTGCGTCCCGCAACCCTCGCCAGCCGCTCCAAGAATAGGATTCAAGGAGTAAAGTAAACTCAACTCTATACCATTGTCGTCCGCAATCTGCCAGCAACTATCTCCTGTCTTCGCCTCATAGAACTTCGTACAGCTTGCAGGGATTCCTGCTTGTGTATTTGTCGGCTTTGGTGGCGTCACGGACGTTGGCGTGGGTGCTTTGGATGTGGTCGAACCAGACACGCCAGTGCAATAATAGTAATCTAGCCAGATTTCTGTGCCACAATTTTCGCCAGCAGCACCGAGAATGGGATTCCATGTGTAAAACAAGGAGAGTTCGATACCTGCATTAGCAGCCATATCATAGCAACCTATGCCGGTTTCTGCCATCGCCCATTTGTTGCAGTTTGCCGCAATCCCCTCCCTTGTTGCTGTGGGCTTGGGATTTGATGTGCTCGTTGGGGGCTTAGATGTGGTCGAGCTAGCTACACTTGTTGTGGTTGGGATGTCTTTGCTAGTAGCAACACAATAGGCGTATTCCAGCCAAATCATCGTGCCGCAGTTCTCTCCATGCTCTCCAAGAACAGGATTAAGCTCAAACAAACGAGCCTGCGTAACCTGTCCGTCATTGGAGATCTTCCAGCATGAAGCAGCGGTCGAATTGGCCACCACATATCGAATGCAGTCAGCGGCAATGCCTTCTTGCACAAGTTTTGGTGGCACATCCGGATTCTCGATGATCGGCAGGGTAATGGTGCTGCCTGGTCCCCCTCGAACAGGACCCCCGGTATCATCAGGTATATCATCTTGTGGTGGTCCAACCCAGGAGCCCCCGGGCGCTCTGAAGGATTGTTTAGCTCGTGACCAGAACAATATTAGGGGAACAACTTACTCTATACATATATACTGGTCTTTCACTAAGAAATCACAAGCTCCGAGAATGTTTGGATTCCACGTACTTAATTGCGCTAGGCTGATTGGATTCGTTTCATTCGATGCGGATTTCGCAATCGACTCGCTGTGGGTATATGGTCAGTCTAAGTACTCATAGGGTCCTTGCAGGAGTTTATACCAGGTAGCACTTTCGCCGACTTGCAGGAGCCTACACGATTTTGGCACGCATATTAAACTGTCCGAATAGCATTCTTCGCTGCCAGACGCCACCATCAAACTCCCTGTCGCAACGTTCAATTCTAGGGCGAGATAGTTGCAAGCCTCAATGCCTTCTCCACTTGCTATTTGGACATCAACTTCTTGGCCAGTGCACACTGTGGCCGTGGGTGCTGGTGCTGTGCCTGTGGTGCTTGTTGTTGGGAGGGGTGCGATGTCTGTAAGATACGGATAGTTCGGAGGGCCTCTTGTCACCAATTCACCAACCGTTGTTTGGCACACAGCTTGAATGTCCTGGAACTCATTCGCAATATATTCCGAGTGATCAGTGTCGGGTAGGAAATCTGACGTTACTCGAGCATATAATATCTTCAAAAAACATTCAGAGCATAGCAGTTCGTCCTCATACAAAGTTGAGATGCGCGTATTGTCAGTCGTCGCATTAGCTGAATTAAGACACGCAAGATCACTGGGATTCGTAGCACAGTCGACCTGTATTGCATCTGAACCGACCCAGTCGTAAGACTCGATGAGGCACCACTGGTCGGAAGTTGACTTCATGCATGCCATTTCCAAACCCTCAGTGAAACGAGCACTTAAAGTCTCCGCAGGGACAACGCGATCCCCGACCCTAAGGTACTCATCGTAGCAAAGACCACTGACAGAATCCTTCCACAGGCGGGCGTCCGCGATGCAGCTCTCTGTGCAGAGTGTGCTCACGTTCCCTTGCTCCCAGTATATGCTATCGACGTCAATGGTCCACTGGAAAAGATCTTTGTCGCAAGCCAGAGTCGTGTTGCTGGCTTCTTGTCAGTCACATCATCTATTGATACGCATTGCAAATGTAAACTTACAGGGCGGCAACGCAGCCGGGAGTGATGCTTAGGATCTCAGCCATAGTATCTGTCGGAATGAGGGGATATAGCTGGAAGCCCTGGCCTAATGCCAATGCCAACATTGGCAACAGAGCTAGAACATGGCGAAGGTTCAACATTGTTGCTGTTGAACTTGTGCGATGAAGACTCGATGTCAGGACTCGAAATCGCGAGCACTGAATCACCAAAAGGAAATACTATGAGTACAGCACTGCAGCATCCAATTTTCAGTTAACTCATTTTCTCATATACTTTACCGGCGAAGCCAAGAACAGGCAATGCAGCCAAGAACAGGCAATGCACGACTAACATTACTCCTTGTAGATACTATGAGCTGATTTCCTTAGTACTACGGAGTACGAGATTAAAACCTTGGGACCTACTCTAGACCATGTATAGACTATTCACATGCGCTGCAAAGGCTTTCAGCATTCGCAAGACTCCACTTCTTGTTAGGCTACTGTTAGAAAACGTACAGCCGACGCTTATAAACGGAACATACCTGTCTGTGCTTTGCAGATGACAGGCAAGGCTGTGATTTCTACTGCACAATGTATTGAATCTACTGCACATGCAAATTACTAGGAAGATTATTAGATCTCTAAAGTCCATACTCCGTACGGAACACTAGGTGAATAGTCTATACATGGTCTAGAGTAGGTCCCAAGATTTTAATGTCTGCTAAATAGCCTCTTACTATAGCTCGATGTGCAATAGCACCAATCGTTGCTCTCTAGGATCGGTTCCTACTCCGTACCCGCATACGATTTCGTTGGCACCATAATCTGATGTGGAAGGACAAACAAGCCTGTAGAGATGGTACCGCTACTAAGCTTAGGTAACAAGATGCAAGGGCAGAGCGAATGTTCAAATGTTCCCGGCAGATAACGGTTATTATATCTTGAGCTTATGGTATACTTGCTCGTTCCCCATTTTCATTTTATTCTCAGTATCATTTCTCATTGCTCGCAACAGTCTGACAAGCCGTTGGAGTCATGTGGCCTTCTTCAAACCACGCAGGCTTGCTGGTCTTGTCCGTCTTGTCTCTCAAAGCTATTGCTGAACTCTCTTACTTCAACCGTAACTCGGCATACGGGATTCTGTCAACAAACATTGCTGCTGAGGCTCTCGAACTTCCTATTGGAACATGCGATGCAGCAAATCCTTGCCCTAATGGCGCCTGCTGCAGTGGAGTATGAACCTCCTTTTCAGCCTCATATTCTTTAGCGCGGAACGTTGACTGATTTTACTATAGAATGGTTCTGGCCTCTGTGGCTATTCCTCGTCCGAATGTGGTGCGGGGAACTGCACTTCTAACTGCGATGCAAAGGCAGAGTGCGGCGAGTACGGGGCGCCAGGCAAGCAGAACTGCCCACTGAAGGTTTGCTGCTCGAAGTTCGGCTTTTGTGGTTCAGCCAACGATTTCTGCGACGAGAAAGCCGGCTGCCAGGCAGACTTCGGTAGTTGCGGCCCTGCCAAAAAACCGTCGTGTAGTAAGGATGGAGGCAGCGTGAACAAGCGATACATCGGATACTACGAATCTTGGGCAAATACCCGACCTTGTGGTAAAGTTTCACCTGAAGAGCTTAATCTTGCTGGACTTACACATGTCAATTTTGCCTTCGTTTTCTTCGACCCAGTTACATTCCAAATTATTCCTATGGATAAAAATGCCGGTAGTCTTTTGAGTCGGTTTACCAAGCTGAAGGAAAGGAAGTCGGGATTGCAGACTTGGGTCAGCGTTGGTGGCTGGTCATTCAATGACCGTGAGTTCTAATTCTCATGTTTTATTAGCAAAATTTTCTGACTTCACTCTAGCTGGTCCATATCAGATGGCTTTTAGTGATATGGCTAGCAGCTCCGCCAATCGGAAAACTTTTATTGATGGCCTGATTAAGTTCATGAAGACCTACGGCTTTGATGGAATGGATATGGACTGGGAATACCCCAGTGCTGGTGCGTTCACCCTATCTCATCTCACAACCTCTTAGTTAAGGCTGCTGACAAAAAGCAGACGATCGTGGCGGCCGCCCTGAAGACTCAGCCAACTATGTCCTTTTATCTAAAGACATCAAAGCAGCCTTCGGGAGTAAATATGGCTACTCCATTACACTCCCAGCACCCTACTGGTACCTTCAGCACTTCGACCTAGCCGGCCACCAACCATATGTCGACTGGTTCAATATCATGTCCTACGATCTTCACGGAGTATGGGATGCGGCATCGAAATTTATTGGTCCCTATCTGGCGACGCATACTAACATTACCGAAATCGACCTGGGGATGGAACTCCTCTGGCGAGCAGGGGTCAAGCCTGAGAAGGTCACCCTGGAACAAGGCTGTAAGGGACACTCGTATTCTTTTGAAAGTCAGCATAACTAGATTACTAACGGATACTTCAGTTTATGGCCGTTCTTTCACACTCTCGGACCCTTCCTGCAATAAACCTAATGGCGTGTGCCAGTTCTCTGGTGGTGCAAAAGCTGGACCTTGTTCGGGTGCCTCGGGAATTCTAAATCTACGGGTAAGTTGAAAAGGGATTTGTTGACGTCCGCTTTGCTACTCTAGAGCCTGTCATATCACCTAATACCATTTGTAGCCTTTTTCCATTCCATTCCAAGATATCACTTGGAGTATGGTACTGACTTTCTGATGATTGTAGGAGATTCTAGACATTATCGAGGAGAAGGATCTTACACCTGTATATGACAATAAAGCGGGTGTCAAATGTAAGTTCTCGGATTGCCTTTGAGCAACACTGTAAACTTTCGGCTTACTAGTCGCACAGGGATCAATTGGGACACCGATCAGTGGGTTTCTTATGACGATGCCGAAACCCTAGCTCAGAAGCGAGATTTTGGCAACTCACGCTGCCTTGGAGGTCTCATGGTTTGGGCGTTAGATCAAGTTGACCAGGAGTCTAAAAGTGTTATCTATCCCAAAGAGTATGTACATCCAAGTCTTTCCTCTGTTCTATGCCCTTCCTGAGATCCTTGTTTTGCATTTCATGTAGCAGCTTCGTTGGTCTCTTAGTCCCTATATTCGCTGCTCCTCAGATGCCTCAGATGGAAGAGAAAATGTTGATTTTGTGTGCCACAGGTGGACTGCAGAAGAGATTAAAGAAGCTGAAAGCGAAGTTCAAGATCAAGAAGCTCAGGGTGTATGCTACACGACTGCCTGTAATGCAAAATGTCGTATTGGCGACCACGAGGCTGCCCAAATGAACGGCCAACCTGGACAATTATCTACCGCGGACCGCTGTCCTTCGTCGCAATATCGTCGCCTCTGCTGCTCCAAAGGAACTCTCATGGGAAAATGCAAATGAAGGGGCTACAGGGGTCTCGGCCTGAGTTGCATGGGCAGCTGTCACGTCGATGAGTTTACCCTCACGCAAAATACTAATCATAAATCCGGTAATGAGGAACAGAGCTGTATGTCTGGAACTCAGAGCTTTTGTTGTCTGAATTTCAGTCCTCCGATCAGCAAAGAGCAGATAGTAGAAAGGCCAAGGACGAGGCCGCAGATCTCGCCCTTGAGGTCGCTGCGAGTGTAGCACTAGAGATTGCTGCTAAAGCGTTCTGCCGAATTGCTATCTCGGCTGCGTTGATGCCGTTAAGTTTCATTCCTTTCGTTGGTACGTATTTTCTTGTGCACATCAAACCCCTCTCTATTCTTTCGGTTTCCGCGCTCCCTTTTAGCTTCCTGTATACTAACCCCTTATCATAATAGGCTGGATCATTCGCCTCGCAGTGCAGGCAGCGGTGCCGGCTCTAGCCAATCTTTGTGCTAAAGGCATTGCTAAAGCTGGCAAGGGGATCTTTAAGTTCAGGGGTAAAGACTACGAAATTCCGTATGACAAGCCGACTAAACCCAAAGTCGAGCGCAAGCCATCCGCGTCTCCGACCAGAATATCAACCAAATCGAATACTTGCACTGGCAAGAATTTGCAGAAGAGGCTCCGTGACGAAACCAAAACCATCAGCGTGGCTGTAGCACCTTCTTCTGAAGTCGTTGTAGTAAAAACATGTAGCGGTGGTTTATATCCCCAAGCGTGTCTGAACTACAGATCAATCATAAGGGAACATCCAGAGCACGCCTCAGTCACTTGCATCAATAAATACGGCAGAGCACCACGGGGCGAGGTAGCTAAATACAGAGCAGGTCACCATAAAGGTTGGTGGGATGGATTCATGCGAGAGGCTAATGTCAACTGCGAGCGTGATGAGTATCCCTCAGCCGAAATGTGGCATGGACGGGACGCCAATGTGTGGATCAGATTCCTTCCCAGAACAGAAAATACAGGAGCTGGGCAAATGTTTAGGAATGTATGCCCCGCTAAGGTGGTCTCTAACAATCTTGGCGTCCCGAGTAAATCTCATATTATTCCCGGAAACGGAGGGTGTGGAGGTAGAGACACAACGGTATACACCCAGGAATATAAAATCACGAACACAGTGTTTTCTATGGCATATACAAACATGCCAGCCTACGGCGACGACGGCATGGCTGAAAACCCTTGCTACCCTGAGATACTTATCGCTGACCCCGGCTTCGCACTTAAGATCCAAGATCCATGGTATAAGAAACCTGCCAATGTTCACCGACAGTCAAACTGGGCATTATACAAAGACCCACCTCATCCCGACTTGCTTTTGCTTGCAGCAATTGGGGGCTGGCCTAAAAATGGCCATACCAAACGTGACACAGACGGAGGACTTGACCCGGAAGAGATCTTCATTGACGAGGGGAACTCCACACGAAGGCCTACCGAAGAGGAGCTCTTGAGAAACTTTGGCCTTCTTC
Source organism: Pseudogymnoascus sp. VKM F-4519 (FW-2642) (assembly GCA_000750935.1). Lineage (NCBI taxonomy): Eukaryota > Fungi > Ascomycota > Leotiomycetes > Thelebolales > Thelebolaceae > Pseudogymnoascus > Pseudogymnoascus sp. VKM F-4519 (FW-2642). The sequence goes on from JPKD01002266.1 coordinate 28,293, forward strand.
GCTGCAAGGATGGGTGCGAGGAGGAGATGGAGGATCTGGGCATCGTGTCGTTGCCCTACGCACAAGGTTCATCCACATCGCCTTCGACGGTCGATGCGACAACTACAGCGCTGAATACGTTGCCTACTACGCTGAGTAAGGTGTTGATAACGGCGACTGAAATTCTGGAAGAGGTAGCGTCTCTCATTACGCCGCCTCCCATGAATTAGCTTGCACTCTTTCGTGCGTTCGGACGAACTTTGGTTCCCTTTCAAATTTTGTATACTAGAACTCTGAATATTGTTATGCTAAATGCTTGAGTCTGGTTTTGATCACTTGATGGATCAACACCTATGGGAGCTTACTCTGATCGATTTGTCGTCTCCAAACGACGCGTCATTATAAGCTGCAAACATGTCTTGTGATCCTTTACCGCCGTCAAAGTTACTCCTGAGGGCATCTAAGTGCCAAAGAACACAACTCCACTTGATTTTCCAGGACATAAACTTGGGGATCCAACGCCACCGAATATAATTCCGAATAATGCCAGCAGATCCTTGTGCGGCATGGCAGCGGCGCTCATTGGCAGCTTACCTGTAGCGAGGACTCTCAATCTGTGGTCTCAGCTACCTTGGCAGGCCTATTTCCATATATATCGTGCACTTACCTCCTATTCCTCAAAGCCATCCCCACCTAGCCGGCGTCGAGAAACCTCAACCAACTAAACAACATGGAACAAAAATCATGCAGCGACAGCAAAGCCGACGCGAAAGCGAAGAAGTCGCAAGCCTTTGAACACGGAGCGCCTGACTTGCTAGACGTACCACCGCCACCCTACCCAGAAGCCCAGACCCAGAGCCCCATCCCAACCGGTCCTCCCGCGCGCGAGAACCCCGCCTACCAACCCCTCCCTTACCACACCCAAGCGCCCTCCCTCACCGATAGAGCGAGTGGTTTAAGGACATGTAAAGAGAGTAAAGAGTGTTAGGGCAAGATGGCAGGATTATGCAGGATTATATACATTTTCTGTCATAGAAGGTCACGAAGTAGGTTGCGTGGGTTACTTTGCCTTGTTATTTTTACCTTGAAATGGCCCTCACATTTCGGGGAGCAACCATTTTCGCGGTTGTGATTGTAGTTGTCCTTAAGGCGGCAAGCCAAATTTATGTTAGTGTCCACACTAGTTAGCGTAGGTAACCAAGAGGCCGCGTAAAGCAGCGGGCAAATGCCGCCATAAACAGTTGCTAAATCGCTAACATGTAGTGTATAGTAGATATACTCAGCAGAAAAATAGAATATCATTTCATTTAATGCCCAAGAATATGACCTAGATGCCCCGTCTTTTCGACCACGACGCCCCATTTGACCAGAACTGTATGTCCTTAAATATAATCCGTGAATCCATGAATCCATGAATCCATACCCGTCTACTCTATGACAGCTGATCCGAGTGTGTCAAGTATGAAATACGTATAAGTACAACACTTCAGCACGCCCCTAATCGGAATATTCCCTCCGCAGCTGCGCCCTCTGAGGTGTTATTGGAGATCCGGCCTCCTTCGCGTCCTCCGCCGCATTCGTAAGTGACAAGTATGCTGTCCACGCGATTCCGACAGTAGATACGAATGGCTACAAAGATGTATTAGTAAGAGGCCGAGTGTATGGGATACAGTGGGATGTGTCATACCAACTGGAAATGGATCGGAATGACGCGGAAGTTCAATATCTGAACCGCCGGCCAGAGGACATAGTTTGCCTTCAACGTCGGCACAAACATATCTTGTAGTTTATGCACAACCTGCTTCTTTCTCCCTCCCTCGGCAACTGTCATCGCCGTGAAAAAGAGACAGAGGCCAAACGGTGCGAATATCAGCTGATCAAACGCCACCCTCTTCATTGCCGGTCCGAGTGCGCTTCCCTTCGTAATCGGGAACGACTTGCTCAGGAATTGGAACCACTTGAACTGCACAGGTGCAATCATACAGCCATACCCCACAAATCTGGAGAGCCGCTCGAAGTCGAATGGTGGAGGAAGGATCTTGGACTCTGGAATGAGGTCCTCCACGCTGAAGGGGTTTCTCTTGTCAAGCTCGTGGATCTCGACTGCAAATGGGTCGTCTCTGTTGTTTGGGCCGCCGGGCTTTCGGAGAGCGCGCTCGCGGATTGCAGTTATGCTTTGAGCAACTGTGTCAGCTATGCCACTGAGGACGGCGTTCGACGCCATCATCGTAAGGACTGAAGGCCAATTAGTAAACGTCTTGACCAGGGAGCTTCTAGAATGGCGTACTTGGATGTTCAGCATAGTAGCCGTGGAATTTGGCTACGAGCCTCGACATGATTGCAAGTTCTATAAAGGCGATTATCGCATGGAGGAGTGGCTGTGTGGCGAAGAGGTCTGGTCAGCAATGGGTTCGAAACAAACAATTGCACTGGGCATCGCGAAATCAAAACGTGGATTCCACTTACAGTATTCCAATAGGTATATGTGGTGTTTAGGTATCGTAGTAACTGCCGCCTCTGTATATCGAACACCATGGCTGCGACCTTGGGAATGCGGAGTTGAAGGTTGAGGTATGGAAGGCGGATCCGATGTCACGATCGACGCCTATCTATGACGTCTACGTTGACTACCGGCTGGTGTGGATCACCGATAAGTGTTGTTAGGGGGGTCCAAGCGCCAAGAGCCCGTCATTCATACAACACAACGAACCAGTTGACTTGACGCGGAGACGACCAGACGCGCTGATAAGGGTTAGACACTTCCATCAGCAACGACAGAGGCCTTCCTATTTGCGAACACTAATTCTCCTTACTTGCTATGTCTCAGCGAATTTTCATTACATGCCGCTCGAACCACGATCCTATAGCCGTTGGGCAACTAGCGTGTCAGAAACAAATAGGTCGAGAGTATGACTATAAGGTTGATTTCATTCGGTGGGCTGGAACTTTTGACGTTGCCCACAATCCTAATCCTAGGAAATGTCAAGTTCTTGTCGACTGCGACGTCGCTCACTCCGCCTCCGCTGAGGGGATACCATTATCGTGCTACAAGGTAAGCTCGGAGGGTATTGAGATGTGAGATTTTCTGTCCCTAGTAGCGTCGGTAGCTGTTTAACAGGGCATCTTTGGTGCATATCTCAAATCAATCTATTGCCAAGTTTATATCAGCGCCTTGAAAGGGACTATGCTTGGGGAAAACGCGGACCGAAGTTGGGCCGCTCAGTCGAGACTTAATGGATAACGAACGTTATGATATCTGGTCACTCGGGTTTTTAAGAGAGAGGTTGGAAGGTTGTGGGCGCCGTGACGGCGTCGGCCTCTGATACGGGGATACTGATCCCTATGTATAAGAAGCAGCTGCTAAAACGAGGCAATAAGTGCCTGCCTTCTGTATAGTGCCTCTCTTAATGGGCCCATCTCCATAGCAAAATTAGCATATAGGGGTAGTCCTATTATCACCGCTAGTATTGATGCTTCTAACGATGCTTGGAGGCAAGTGGGGCGAATACTTCAGAAAATGGGTCCCTCAAGTTTGTGTATCAGGCTCTAGAGTGGTTCAGGTTTAGATCGTCTGGATATTTCACCTCTATTCTCAGGATATCTTAAAATGATAGCCTATTAAAGAAATCAAACATGGATATGATTAAGGGTCTCCAGGAGCTATGTCTCCAACATCCTGACGGACCAACCAACGACCTCTCGTTCATCCCTTATATATGTCCTCGGTGAATCGATCAATACTCCATCCATCTCCTAGCTGTGACTGTGACTGGGAAGGAGGAGAACTTTTATAATCAGTCCCAGAGACTACAGTGCCGGGAGAGCTTGAATCTCTAATGTCCTGGTGATATTGCTGTTGCTGCTGCTGTTCTTCTTGCCGCCTGTATAGCTCACCCAGCATACCTGTAGACTGTGCCTCGAAACTAGACTTGAGCGCCTTCGAGTCATCCCAGCGCTCACCATAGGTCTTCAATGCCTCAATAATCTGCTCGATACAGATAATGCTCCGGCTAATATTATCTGTACGCCCCATATTTGGTATGGGCGGAGGAGGTGGACCCCCTTGAATGGTGTTGACGAATGGAATGATTCCTTGCAGAAGTGCATTGAGGTTATCAGAAAGTACAGCGATGAACTGGCTTCCAATAAAGTAGACCCTGAGGGCGTCGTGATATGTGTAGAATGCGGTATTGATCGGGTCCTTGGCGATGGGTAATAGTTTTTGAATATAAGATATACAATATTCGAAGATCAGTGTCTTGCCCAATTCTGACACCGACGGGAATCGGCACGAAGGCGCCAAACAATAGACATAGCTATATAGGAGTTCCAAGTCGAAAAGTTCTCGTGTAGCCTGAGGGAGATGTTTGGGTAAATTTTCGGACCAGGTGCGCATTTCATAGCACATCTGCCAGAGATATTGAGACGAAGGATGAAGAGGGTCGCGGCTCGACTGGAAAAGCTCTTGATACCAAGTCGATTGAGCTTTCCGCAGTTGGAATATGAGGAGTGATGCATCGAGGGCTGGCAGTTTCGAAATCGGGCTTTCTGGATCAGATGTCGAAGAAAGATCCGCTGGAAATGCTACAGTGATAGCGTCGTCCGTAAATGAAAATGGCCTCGCATGTACCATACTGATAGATCTATGTTGGGTGAGTATAAGCATATCAATGGTCTATAGCATGGAAATTACCTGTCGAGTGCATATGCAGAGTAGAATATCTTTCGCCGTTGTTGAAGGGCCCTCTTGTCAACCGCCTGCTCCTTTGGTGGATCCTGGTGATAACCCAAGTCGACCGCAGCGCGGCAAGTGAATCCAATCAATTGCCAACTGTCAAAGTGTGCCGGGTCCAACGTAGAATATTGCACAAGCAGAATCAACGCTTGGATCTGCTGTGGATAGCCGGGCATGAGGACGTGGTCAGCAAATTTGAGTGCTCGCACAACAAAATCAACGCCATCCTTATAGAAGGTATCTGTGCTGCTGCGGGACTGGCACATGGAGCCTATCGCCAAAACCATATATAGTATCCAATAATCGAAGTCCTCAACATGTTGTTGTGGATTTTCTTGATAGACCGCATCCAATGCGTTAAAGAGAGCGGTCTCTGGAAATGCTGGAAACAGGGACAGCACGTTTTCCAAATAATACTGAAGTAGCCCCATAGCTGTTTGCCTCGAGGGCATTTGTGGATTCTTCAGCCTTGGCAATGGCTCATTAAGAGACGCTGCCAAAATAAGTCTGGCAAAGGTTAAGCTCGTAGTTTTCGTGTCGAAGTCTCGCATGGTGGCATTGACAGTCCTATAAAAGTTAGGAGGGAGTGCGGTCAACGTTAGCCAAGGGAAAGGAGGTCAAACATAAACCCAAAGTCTGAGACGAGTTCATTGACATCGGTGGCCTCCCGCCGTCGAGCAGCCTTTCCTTGGATGGCCGCACGAATAGCAGCCAGTGAGTCTTTTCGATCGGGGGGCGTCATAGGCGGGCTATCGCCTTCGTGCATAGTGACTGATGCCTTTCTCATCTTCGCATATGCTATGCGTTTCTCGAGCTTTTCCACTCGCGATTCGAGAGATGCAACATAGCTTGATATTCATTAGCATTTGCCTCCAACCGCCCAGTTCCCCATTACAACTGACCTCCTTTCCTTGCCTTTCGCAAACTGGTCATTGGAGCTTGAGCATTCATTCACTCTACCAGCCTTTTCACACGCCGTACATGCCGGGAGCTTGCCGTCACACTAAAGGGTGTAAGTAGCAAACCTCTAATATACCTGTAGAGCACATGCCTTGATCTTTGCTGCGCGGCCTATGAAAAAATCAGGGTCATGTTTTAATTCCTGGCTTGGTTCATGAACTCACATCTTGAGCACGCGGCTACTGGCCGAGAGACCCTTAACAATGGCGAATCAAGGGCAGTATACCGATGCATAATGCCTTTCCGAAGCCCGACACCCGACGCTTTCAGAAGAAATGAGGGTATCCGGGCCGGCGCAGAGGCTGTTTAAGAAAGTAAGACGTGCAGGATAGAGATGGAGATGTTTCCGTGCAACGCAGTGCTAAGTAAGTGGGGTGGAAGAGGGGAAGCAAATGATACGACGAGTTGCAGCAAGGTGATGTTGTGCACCTAACTCCTTTGGTGTTCTAGGCTTAACTCTGCCGCCGCCCGTGCGGGTGGATTGGAGCCAAGGAAGACGGATGGTACCCAAATGGTACTTGTACTTATTTCCATTTCGCACGTCTTCATGCATGTGGACAGGCAAAATGAACAAGTCAACACAGGGTCCACATTGTCTTTTTTAGCGACATTCCACGGGGTTTATGCACGAGTTATGTACTGGTCTATAGTACTATTCTCCTAACTCCGCAGTATAAACTGAACAAGTACCTGCTTCATTTGAACCCCAGACCAGAGAAACGGCGTATTGTCAGTAGTAGCATTTAGTTGTGCGGTGCGGGTCTTCTCTGTGGGCCAACAACGCCGGCGCTTAAGATTTGAGCACTGGAGTACTCTGGAGACAGGAATCCGCAGGAATCCAATATGTACGGAAATCTCTGGCTGACTGTGCTGTACATTGTATGTACTGTACACAAATAGTATAACTTTGAGATTATTATTCGGTTGGTAGATCATCTTCAAATCTGTAAAACCCCATCCCCCCACCAGTCTAATCTACACCTCTGTTGCGGGACTGTTCCGACGACTGTTCCCCTCCACAAACACAAACTACGGTTCTGTCAGTTTGCTCCAGTGGTCACTTCCAACACTACTCCTATGGCCGCACATACCCAGCGAAGATGAAATGCGCCACCAAGGACTGTGATGACCAACGACGAATCTCAATCGCACATTAACCGGTCCTCTTCATATTTCGCATCAACCCCGGAACGGATCGCCTCGAGAGCCTCGGCTGATTAGCAGTTGCGAGACACAGCTTCTCCAGAGACAGCAGACTGCCCATCGCTGAGGTCGCCCCAGCATGCGCAGTATTCTCCTCGCGAGCAGCAAATAATATACTCTGAGCTCCGGAGCAAATGGATGTAGCCGAAGCTTTTCGGCAGGGCCTGGGGTCGGTGAGCAAGGCACGAGAGGCTCGAACCCCTCGCGCGAGGGAGAGCAGCCATGAGAGCGACGGAAACTCGAACTCACCAAGAATCGCGCACACATTAGCCGCATGTTGCCGATGTCGCCAGGTTCGTACACCTTGATACAGCGACAAAGGGCTTTCATGTTGCAGTTTACTAATACTCTGATAGAGAAAGACGCGGTGCGACCCAACCCTTCCGAAGTGCCTGCCCTGCGAACGAAAGGGCTCAGTCTGCGAATATTATGATACCACGAAGAACAAGAAGATATCCCGAACCTATGTGATCCGCCTCCAGGATCGAGTCCGCGCCTTACAACTGGAACTGGGACGATATGTTGATGATGATGATGCTCAAATCAAAACGGAGGATTCGATACGCCCTGGGGGTCTCGTTCGATTAGAGGAGGACGATGAGATGCCACGATACCTTGGACCCTCGAGCGGAATTGCTATGACAAGATTGGTGATGGAGGAAGCTAGGCGCTACACAGATTCCAGGAGCATTCGTGAACTTGTGCCGGAGGTTAGCACTCGACGAGCTCCCGGCCAGTCTCCGGAGTCCATCCCAGAGAGGACAAAATCATACCCGATGATCAGTGCCATTCCAGCAGATCGATTGCCAAACCGATCAGTTACTGATAAGCTAATAGAAGTCTTCAATCAAAAAGGTTGGTCGTTGAATTCCCCGCTTCATTGAACGAGTAACGACTAATCAATCCCCAGCTCAATATCTTTTCCCTACGTTACACGAGCCTACATTTTATAAGGAATGCGATGAAGTTTATGCTGGCGATACAGACCCGGTCAAAAACTTTATTGTGCGAATAGTTTTGGCCATCAGCATGCAGAAGCTTGATCCGCAATATGCAGGCCTGGCGGATAGTTACTACTTAGCCGCCATGCAAAGCGTTGATGAAGTGGTGCGGCCGAAAGATCTCAGGACATTACAATGCCTCGTCTTGATAGCACAATATTCCCTCTTGACGCCTACAAAGACACCGATATACTACATCGTTGGCCTCGCAACGAGATTATGCCAGCAGTTAGGCCTCACAGAAGAGAAGACAATTGTTCAGGGCGTGTCTCTTGGTCAAGTTGATCCACTGCAAATGGACATGAGGAGGCGATTATCATGGATTGTACTCTCAATGGAGTTTGGGCTGGCGCATAGCCTTGGTCGTCCCAATGGATATGCCACTGGTCAAGACCATGTCGATGTAGGCTTTTTTGCCACGGTCGATGATGAGTACATCACACCGGGTGGGATCACTTGCAACCAGGTATCAGAAAAGAAGGTCATGGCGGTTCATTTCTTTAAGATGCGTTTACTACAGGCTGAAATACGCCGAGTACTGTATCAAAGGAAGCGATCTGAGCCGAAAAGCGACGCACATCCTTGGTTTCATCAGATGGAGGAAAAACTTCAATCTTGGCTAGAAGCAGCCCCTGAGAACCCTAGCTGGAGCAAACCTTGGTATGGCAAATTTCCTTCAGATCGTTTCGAATATCCGCTGACCCTTCTCATAGGTTTACAGGGAAGGTTAACACCATGATTGTATTCCTTTTCCGCCCTTCTCCCCAGGTTCCAAAGCCATCTGTTCGCGGCGCCATAATGTGCTACGATGCCTCAGCATATAACATCAAGATGCAACACCGCCAGATGGACAATCCTTCTGTGGATGTTACTTGGATCTTCCTTCAGAGCTTGTTTATGGCTGTGAACACTCTTCTCTGGTCGATATCATACCCAGACGTGAGAAGTCTACATCCGAAAGAAGAATTAGAAGAACTTCTTGACGTGGCGGTTGGCGTGATGGTCCGCTGCACTGACCGATGGCCTGGCAGCAAACCCGCGTCAGAGCTTTACCAACGGCTTGGGCGAGCGTGCTTCAAGTCCTATGATGGTGGGAAAGTTTCCGACTCCTCCTCCTCGCTCTCCGCAAACTCGCCTGCGTCCATCAATGAATCCATGTCCTCTCCGTTCTCCGATCACTCAAATCTCACTGCGCCGTCCATGGCGTATTCTCAGCAATCACAAGAGCCAGCTCCAACATTCAGTTACGTGTTTAACCAATCTCCCGAGAATACTGCGGCCAATGAGTACCACCAGAACGTTCGATTCCAGCAACAGCAGCCTACGTTCCGATCAAATTCCATTTTCATGCAGCCAGCGAGTCGCTCGACAGATCGACGCTTCAGTTACTTCCCTCCCGAGTATGGGCAGGAGGAGCCACAGTCATACCAGCCTCAACCGGAGCAACCTCAATCGCAGCAGCCTCAACAGCAGCAGCCCCAACAACAGCAATCCCAGCCTCAACAGTCTCAGCCACAGCAGCCTCAACCGCAGCTACCTCAGCAACAGCAGCCGCTACCGCCTCAGTGGGGCCCTACGCCTGTTCAAACTGCCACGTTGCCGATGCAAGCCCCTGGACCTGCAGCGGGCCAACAAAGTTTTAACAGTCTGGATGAGAACAACTACTTCATCCAACCGACGTACAACTTTGGGCCACTAGTATATACCGATCAAGGCTATGATACGCAGACAGATCGTATGGGAAGCTTGAGCTACAGCCAACAGGTGGAACTCATGGAGAGCCTAGAGACCAATGGGCTGGATGGCATTGATGACTACCTAGGATTAGTCCCGCCGACTTATTTTAATCCGTCGAGTGCGCTATGACGATAATCACGTCTAACAGTAGCTGCACTAAAGGGTTATGGGTGATCTTGAAGCGTAGTTTGGAAGCTGTGGTTATAGGAACCCCACGGCTTCATTTTTGGCTAACGGAGTTGATTGGTTACAATGAGACATGAAATTTCGGCGTAACAGGGCGCGTGGAGAATTGCATTAGACATTATTTGGAAATCACTTGGGGGACTCAAGCGGGAACATTTGAAGCGAGATCTTGGGGGAGTAGTAGGAGGATTTAAACCTCAGCTATCAATGATTTATATTTTATTTAGCCCCAGAAACAACTATACTCGGCAGATCCTTGATATCAACATGCTCCTGTGTTCCCAAATCCACAACACGCACCGCCTCCAGACCCAGTACCCCGCTCTGGAGCGCCATAAATCGCAGCTCGGTCATGTGACATGCGCTTGGTGCCAGGGGGCCAACACGCACGTCGGTGCTGTAGCATATGATGTCTGCACACTCGATGCCAGCGCCCTTCTGCGCGGCGTATAGAATATTCTCGTCAAGTACAGCATCGGCGATATCGGTGTTGGCACCGCCAGAGGCTCCCTTTTGCTGCGTGTACGAGCTTGAGAGCGGCCGGTTCGTCGGGGCGCGGTGGTGCGAAGAGGATTGGATTCTCCGCTTTGCGATGGGGATGAGTGCCAGCTTGCGCGGGTGGTCAGAGCGGTTCACGACGAACACGGTCCAGCTGAAGAAGTCGCCTTGGTAGATTGGGGTTGTTGGGGCGGTGAAGGTCATGGTGACGCCGAAGTCGGGGACGGAGAGAGAGCGCTGGTGTTTGGTTGTGAATTCGATGGCGGGGAGAGCATCGGGTCGCGATGCAGCGAGCGATGTGTTCAGGGCCTCGTGGTTCGAGGATATGCTTAGCTGTGCTGGGCGGTGGTCGCGCTGGATGGTTGCGCTTGGGTTTCCGAAGCCGGGGTTCACGGGAGGCGTGAAGTCGACGCTTGTGGCCCAGATCATGGTGATTTTTGGTAGGCAGCTGGGAGAGACACAGACTGTGCCAGTGACGGTGATGTGTAGCGGCTTTATTGGGGTCGAGGATTGCTCCAGGGGGGTGCGTGAGAGGCGGTATACTAAGGTGACGTCGTCTTTTGGGAGGCAATCCATGGGAAGTGCCATGTCAGGGGCCGTGTTCAGATCTTCGACATTTCCGTCTGTAAGCTTGAAACCAACTGACGTCAAGCTGAGAGAGTTGCCAGCCCATGGGGTGGCCTCCACGTCTAAGGAGGCGAAAATGCAAGGGTTGCTATGCGTGTTATTTGGTCTTGCATAACGTGCTCGTAGTTGGAATGCAGGTAATATCTTAAGAGGACGCGCCGGTGCTATCCTCAACGGGCTCAGAGAATCTGCCTCGCCTGGTGACACTGGTTTAACCCGCGAGACTCGTAGAGCAGATAGGCGGGGAATGGCATCTCCCAGAGCCGGATCCCCGTTGAAGGATTCGAACAGGTTGATGCCAGAAGGCATTTGACTGGGCAGGTATTCGTTCTGCCGAATCATCGCCTTCAGCTGTTCGGCTGTTTTTAAGTTCGCGGAAATTGAAAAGACCACAGAAGGGCTTTGGAGGCGCAGCCTCCCAGGCCTTGTGAGAGGGACTGGGAACTTCCAGACCACTAATAGACTCGTTTTATCATCCTCCCCAGGACTTTTAATGATAACAGGTGCTTCTTTAAGCTGATCATTTGATCCTGAATAGATCAATTCATGGCCCGACTGGCCTTGTGGATCTGTCAGTGCATTGACAACGTTGGCATCCAACGTGACCACCAGCCGGTCAAGGTATCGATGGACAGCCCTTTCATCCAAATGTGGTGTCTGTAAGACAACATAGACATGCAATATTTCATCTATATTCTAGTGATAAGTAAGACATAAATTATCCATGAGTCAAACGTTTACTCACCAAAGAATACTGTCTGCCTCAGGGCCATGTCCTGAAGAGCCGCTTCTACATCGCCATTTTTTGCAAGTGAAGTCCGCAGTCCTTCTTCAAGACTTAATTCTGTAAATTCCGGGACAATTGTCTGAATAATTGAAGTTTCCACAAATTCCAAGCTGCCACGAGACTGTTGTGGCTGCTCATCGTCAGACATCTCGATTCTCAAAGCTTATATACCCCTCTCCCTGTAATATATATACAGGAGAGGACAGAAGTCGGTAAGCTGACTCCAAAACAAAACATAAATTATTTCTGCAATTTTATGCTCCCAGCCTCGCAAAGGTCGCTTGAATTAATTCCAGGTGTTAGTTGTGGCTTTTTGTGAATCCGAAGTGCATTGTTGCATCTCCCCTTAAGTTCCTGGCATGGTGGCTGTTGCCGTATCACAATCTTGATTGGATAACGCCCCAGAGGCGCACGACGCGGCAAATTGACCTTCGAGACCACTAGCGCGCGCGACCTCCAAATACTTTTGATAGTCCTAACATTTTCCATAACGTTATTCCATCAACATCAACTGGAATAATGAACGGCATCAATGGGCACATGGCCCCTCCGGGCCTTTGGCAAGAGGCGCGCAATGCTGAAGGGCGAGTGTATTACTACAACACTATCACCAAAGCGACCCAGTGGACCAAACCGGAGGAGCTCATGACTGTAGTGGAGGTAAGATAAACAACGGGATTATGACATGGAAATAAGCTAACACAAAACAGCGCGCTCTGGCCGATCAACCATGGAAGGAATATACAGCAGAAGGTGGCCGGAAATACTGGTACAATACCGAAAGCAAACAGAGCTCATGGGAGATGCCCGCAGTCTTCAAAGATGCGCTTGCGAAAGAAGCTGTTCCTGCGCAAGCCGCGGCACCATCGTAAGCTACACGTCTTGTTATTATTTATCTTATATATGCTGATCTGATCTATTTAGTGCCCCAACCTTTGTTGCTGGAGGAGGTTTCTCGCAATACGATCAGCCACGCGACAGAGAGCCGGTTGGCGAAGCTCGTCAGATCGCATACGGCAACGATGTCAACGGTAGCAGAGCCCAAGTGTTCGTGCCCGCAAATACCGACCCCGATTATTCGACCTTCGAAGAAGCAGAAGCAGCATTTTTGAAGCTTCTCCGACGCAGCGGAGTGAGGCCGGATTGGACTTGGGAAGCGGCCATGCGCGCAATTATTAGAGACCCACAATACAGAGCTTTGAAGGACCCAAAGGATCGCAAAGCGGCTTTTGAGAAATTCGCGGTTGAGGTGCGCCTTGAAGAAAAGGATCGGGCGAAGGAGAGGCTTGCCAAGCTTCGTACAGATTTTAGCACCATGCTGCGAAGTCACCCTGAGATCAAGCATTATACACGCTGGAAGACTGCTAGACCTATCATCGAGGGCGAAACGATCTTCAGATCTACAGACGATGACAATGAGCGACGCCAACTATTTGAAGATTACATTATTGAGTTGAAGAAGACGAACATGGAGCGCGAGGCTTCAACTCGCAGGGCCGCTATGGACGAGCTTGTTGAGATCATGCACGGTCTTAACCTGGAACCATATACTAGATGGTCAGAGGCACAAGGTATCATCCAATCAAACCAGCGATTCAAAGGTGATGAGAAATTCCAGACACTCACGAAATCTGATATGTTGACCGCTTTCGAGAATCATATCAAGTCTCTGGAGAGAACATTCAACGATGCTCGCCAACAGCAGAAAAATCAGAAATCAAGACGAGAACGCCAGAACCGCGACCGCTTCATTGACCTTCTGAATGACTTGAGGAAAGCTGGAAAGATCAAGGCTGGGGCCAAGTGGAGTCAAGTATACCCCTTAGTTCAATCTGACGAAAGGTACACGAACATGCTCGGTCAACCCGGCTCTACACCACTGGATTTGTTTTGGGACATCGTTGAAGAAGAGGAACGAGCCTTGCGTGGAACTCGGAATGATATTTTGGACGTGTTGGATGTTCGTAACCCCCCTTTCTCTGTCAAGTTTACCTTTATTAACACCTTGCAGGACAAACGTTTTGAGATACAGCAGAAGACCACCTTTGAGGAGTTTCTTACCCTTATGCAAACAGACCGGCGTACTGCTAACATCGATCGAGACGCTCTGTCTTTGATATTTGGAAGGGTGAGTGGAATGAAAATCCTGGGGTTCCACGTGCTTTGCTGACAGATTATAGCTCCATGAGAAGGTATCTCGTCGAAATGAAGACGACAAACACATGGCAGAGCGAAAGCAACGCCGTGCTGTAGATGACCTGCGATCTTACATGAAACATCTGGAGCCTCCGATCAAGGTGGATGATACTTATGAGAAGGTTAAGCCGCGTATTGAGCGATCAGGAGAGTACCTTGCCCTTCCCACTGATGATCTACGACGTTCTGCCTTCGATAAGGTTATCCGTCGTTTGAAAGACAAGGAGGATGACGAGAGAGATCGAGCCAAGCGCCGTGACCGAGAGTCTATCGAGCGATCAAGCTATCGAGAGAGGGAAAGAGAGAGAATTGACAGGGATAGAGGTGAGAGATCTCACCGAAATGGTGGTCGCCATGGTAGGCCAAGCCGCAGCCCTGAGCCCGATGCATATGAAGCAGATAGGCGCAAGGCTATCGCCGATCGTGAGAAGAACTACCGCAAAGGTAACGTTGCAGATACTCTACTCTCACCTGCTCGCCGAGGAAGCGATCGGTCTGAAAGGGATCGCGACTTTGATAGATCTCACAGAACACGCCGTGATGATCCCCTCGATCGCCATGAGAGGGATCCCCGCGACAAGAGAGAGCGAGATGACGACCGCGAAAGGCTCTATAGGAGAAGAGGTGATCCAAGGGGTAGCATTGATGAGTTGCCCTATGGTGATGAGAAGCCGAGTTCGGTCAGGCGTAGAAGGGCTGACAGTGACCTTGAAAGCGGGGGTAGCAAAAGGGATACTAAGGTTCGTCGATTTTCTAAAAACTGCGCTCAGCGTGATCACAATTTCGGCCGTCTGGCCTCCCCGTATTAGGAGTAGGTACGCTTGACCAACAAGATCTTTAAGAGTAGTGCTCTCGAGGTTTCAAACAATAGTCATTGTTGTGGTTGAAGAAGCTAAGCTCAAAGAGACTCCCGGTTGATGGTGGGGTTGGAGGAATGACCTATTATAACCCTCACGATACCCCATAACAACACTTGTGATATAGTAAGGACATTGCCCTAACATTATATTTCTATAGAGGACAAGGAGAGAACGAACCCCGCCACGAGAGTCTCCCGCACAGGATCGTACCGTGAAGGCTAAGACGCCAACCACAACATTGCCACCAAAGGAGGATGCAGCTGTACACTCGGGAAGCGAGGAAGGCGAAATTGAAGAAGAGTAGGGAACTAACATGCCATCGGAAGGCACTGTACAAGACCTGTACGTACCAAGTTAACATTTTTGGCCTAACACGATAACCTGGGCCATATGACAGTTCGATTCAAGCCAATGTTTTAACAGCACCAAAAGAGACATCCAAATCACGATCATAAAGCCCAGGGACACCTAGGGGGGCATCTGGTGTGTATATCGTATCTCTTTGCTTTTATTCGATGAACTAGTTTTAAAGCCGCAAATGAATCCATTTCGGGCTCAGGTCGTTTCAATACTTAATATGAATGACTATGCCAACAGTAGAAGATTTTTGTTCTCCGTGCTAGCTTTAAATCACCACCCAGACGGCACTCATCCGCTTGATCCGTTGCCCCTCAATCTATACCATGTGCAGTAAAGAGAACTGCTACTAGTGTAGGACCAGGCAACAGGGGATAGAGCGCCGCCGCCATCGTTAATCATCCGGATCGTCTTCTTCGTTAACATCTTCCTCCTCAGCCAACCCAGGAGAACCCCCTCTATGCAATACCGCTCCTGATGCCAACCCAGTAACGCCTAATGATGCATCTAAAGCCGGTGTGTTTTTATATAGAGTGCCCTTTTCAACTCTTATCTTCATCCAGGAAGAACTAGACCCTGTTAGTAAATTTCTTGGGTATATGGATGTAAAATACTTACGTAGTTTCCACTTAACTTCTGTTCCTGGTCCAGCTGAGAGTTCAGCTTGTTGATACGTGGCCTAAAGTTGGTCGGGTCACGGCGGAAGGTAACATCAAGGTTCTTGAGGAACTTGTTGCAACCAGTAAGGAGGGACTCGGGTGTGTGAGCGCGAGCCTCAATTCCTGGCTCACCGTCGAAGACGATGACACGATCGGCGAGATAAGTTGCCATGATGAAATCGTGCTCTACGACGAAGGCTGTCTTCTTCGAGTGCATGATGAATCGCTTGATGACGCGGGCAGCAATAATACGCTGCTCGGAATCGAGGTAGGCAGACGGCTCATCGATTAGGTAAATATCAGCCGGCATACCAAGGGCGAGGACGATAGCCACACGTTGCAATTCTCCTCCGGACAGGTTCTTCACTTCCTGATCAATGAAATCGTCGAGCTTCAACGGCCTGACAACATCAGTCTGGAACTGGGGAGAAAGGAACGCAGTCTTGATCTTCTTGAAGAACAACTGGCGAACACTGCCGTCAAACTTAGGTGTGATCTTCTGGGGCTTCATGCTGATCTTCATGTCGGGGACCTTTCTGTTTCCATCGGGCTTTGTAGCGCCAGCCAGCATCTTACAGAATGTCGTCTTTCCCGTTCCGTTCTCTCCCATCATCACAATAATTTCCGAGTCCGTAAAGTCACCGTCGTCAATCGTAAGATGGAAGTTTCCTAGAGTCTTCTCCATGGACGGGTATTGGAAGGCGCGCGAACGATCAACGATGAATTCGTCTCCGGCTTCTGCGATGCGGAAAGTCAAGGACTCGTCTCGGAATCGCAAGTTCTCGGTTGGGATATGTCCATCCAAGAAAATATTGATGCCCTCACGGACCGATGCAGGCATAGTAACAACACCGTATACTGCTGGGCGACCGTAGAGCACACAGATGAAGTCGGAAAGATAATCCAGGACGGACAAATCGTGCTCGACACAAATCACGTAGTTAGATGATTTGAGAAGGGAGCGAATGATCTTGGCTGCACTCAGACGCTGCTTCACATCCAGGTAGGACGACGGCTCGTCAAACATGTAGACATCGGCTTGCTGGACACAGACTGTTCCGATGGCGAAACGTTGAAGCTCTCCTCCGGAAAGAAGGTTAATATCACGATCCATAACATGGTTCAACTCTGTATGTAATTAGTACAACAGAGTCAATATAAATGAGTATATCTGCTCACCCAAAACATCACAGACTTCCTTGAGGTTATCCATCTGAGACCTGCCCTCGATCAAGGCCTGGACAGACTTGTCTGGCGCACGCACAGCTTTGGGGATTTGGTCGACATATTGGGGCTTTACGACAGCCTTGAGGTCGTCTTCGAGGAGTTTCGTGAAATAGTCTGTAGCCTTTGTCAGAACATTTGCTTTCTCCACTCTCGCAGGGTTCACCGACTTTGTAGTTCCGAGCCACGGAAGTATTTGATGACGTCTTCCCAGTCTGGGGGGTTTTCAAATCTTCCGAGATTGGGCTTGAGCTTTCCACTCAGGATCTTCAGGGCCGTACTCTTTCCGATACCGTTGGTTCCGACAAGACCAAGCACCTGTCCGGGTCTTGGCATGGGCAGGCGATGCAGCTTGAAGCTATTCGCGGAATAACGATGGGTAACTTGGGACTCGAGGTTGGTCGGCAGGTTGATAATGTTGATCGCGCCGAATGGGCACTTCTTGGGGCAAATACCACATCCTATGCATAGTGTCTCGGATATGAAAGCGATTTTCGACGAGGCGTCGACTTCGATACAGAGGCGACCACTGCGAACAACAGGGCACGATTTCTTGCACTCTTGCCTACATTTCTATTTCCATCGTTAGCGTCATACCATTATCGTTTGAACAAATGTATATACCTTCGGCTTGCACTATATGCGACGGGCTTAATTAGCATTTATGATCCCTTAAACTTCAACGCGGGGTAGTAGTGGGGTAGCCATGGTGGCAATATGTTTCGCACCTTGTCGCCATTGACGATCGCGATTCTATTCAAATCAAACAATCAGTATATATTACAGCAAGACAGCCCAATAATATCCAGTGAGCTGCCTGGGTTAATGCTTCTAAAGCCATGAACGGTGGCGTGGCATACCTGGTAAGTTTATCAGCCATCTTGGGTTCTCCGGCTTAAGAGCCACTCAAACGAGCCGGGTATTTGATGGTTTTGGGCCCCTATTTATTTCAAAGATAACGTCGAATATTGTGGCAAAGCGACAAAAAATATTTATATTTCGAGTTTGGAGAAATGTCGGGTTTGTGACTTTGGCGTCGAGATTTGTTTGGTGGTAGCGTGGGTCCCCGCGATGACAAAATCCTTTTGATCTGTGCTAATTCGTGTGAAACGGCCCGCGCTAATTCCGGTGTAAGCGAGTCTTCATGTTGAATGTAACCACTGAGTAGTCCAGTCCAGCTTCACGGTCTTCACTGTGAATGAAGTCAACGTCTCCTTCATGTACGACAACAACCAATTCCACCAGTCATTGACGGATAATACCTCTTGATTAAGCTGCCTGGAAGGCCTTTTCATTATGGCTTGTAAGTATTCTTTTTCCAAAGTTCTTTTGCTGCCTTATTGTGCTCCAGTTGCTCCCAGGCTATCACCGTGCCTACCGCCCGCTCACAGTTACGCCGTCTTCTATACAGCTGCATTGTTCAGGTTCTTGGACATGTAGAAGTGTCTAAGTTGATGCATACACACTCTCTGAGGTTCCTATCAGATTTTGTACTCACTTGAGCGGGCGCTTTGGGAGCGCGTGTGTCCACTACCCCGAGTGCAACTCATCAGCCTCATTCTGATATATCATCGAATGCAATGCGCCGGCGAGGATATTAAGCCATTTAGATGTGTTTTAGACGCTGTGCATATCGATTTACGGTCGCAGATGGCAGACGCACTACACCGTGTGAACCCGATGCCGATTGCTTCATTTGGAAGTTTATATACGCTGACACTACCGTCTTATAGCAGGCAGCTCGTCGCCGTCAGGAAATATGGACACGACTACTTCTATCCCAATGTCCAATGGATACCACTCTCCTGTTGGGGATATCTCGGTCGCCGACGATGCCGCTTCAGACCACTCGGGAAGCGACTTATCCGAAGTACGTGAAGCCCCAGCGGCAGAAGCCTCGCCGTCGCCGTCGAGCACACCGCATCACCAATCCGATTTCGCCGCCGAGGACACCGAACCTTCCGATGAATCAGAAGATGACAACGACAAGGGGTCTGATAATGACGAGTTCGATGCGGAAGAGGGCATGCGGGCAGTGGCCCATCATCACCCGCGCAACGACCGTTCGTCATCCCACGATTCACGACGTCCAACAAAGAGAAAATTAGGGATAGAGGACGATGAGCATATAAAAGCCAATCCAGAGCTATATGGATTGCGCAGAAGTGTACGTATCAACGCCGAACCGTCTGTGGGACTAGTTTTTAACGCCACATAACCAGGGCCGGCCTGTCCAACATCGCACCATAGTAAGACATATCCAACTTGCAATACCCGGGCGAGTATGCTAAATGTTTTCAGATTGATAGCGATGACGATGAAGATGAAGATCAGTATGCTACTGCTTCAGACGTCGCCCCACGAAAGAGGCGGAAAGCAGAAAAATCTCGACCAAGTAAGTTCAGTCCATCTACCCCTGCTGCCGCCGTTGCTGATACTCGTCGTTATAGCTTCCAAACGAGAGACTCCAGTATTTCGATCAGCATCCAATGACTCCGAATCCGACACATACGGTGGCTCTCGTGCCCGGAATCTAATAAAGAAGAACCGGCGCCGACAGATGGATGCACTACCAGTGCCTGCTGCCAGATGGAGCAACCGTCGCGCGGCACAGGTCTCCGCTGGGGCATACCAAGAAAGCGAAGCTGATGAGGAAGATTCAGAGATGATGACGCCCATCCAAGCGCTTGAGGGATACGAGGATAATTCTCCGTATATCGAAGTTGTTCTCAAACACAGGCCGAAGGACGGTGTCGACATCAGTCTGTCGGGCTCAACACGTGATGACTTCGAGTATTACGTTAAATGGCAAGGGAAGTCATACTACCATGCCACATGGGAGGATGCAGTTTATTTGGGCACTGTCCGAGGTCACCGACGGCTGGAGAACTACTATCGAAAGGTTGTCCTGCAAGACGTCTATTTCGCAACCGACCCTGATGTTCAGCCGGAAGAAAAAGAGAAGTGGATGCTAGACAGAGAACGAGATGCCGATGCCCTCCTTGACTATACTAAGGTTGAGAGAGTCATCGGTGTTAGAGATGGCGATGATGGAGCGGAATATTACGTCAAATGGAAAAGCCTCTACTACGAATCGTGTACATGGGAATCGGAAACTCTCATTGGCGAAATTGCTCAAGACAAAATCGACGGGTATTTAAACCGTACTTCCCAAATACTAACTTCAGATAAGTCTGAATCCAATCCGAATACGCGACGTTCACATGTCCCAATCCGTGAACAACCATCATATATCAAGGGTGGCCAGCTTCGAGACTTCCAGATCACAGGACTCAATTTTCTTGCATACAATTGGAGCAAGAACAAAAATGTCATTCTCGCCGACGAGATGGGTCTCGGGAAAACTGTGCAGACAGTTTCGTTCATGAGTTGGTTGCGCCATGACCGAAATCAGAATGGCCCATTCTTGGTCATCGTCCCTTTGTCAACAATGCCAGCATGGGGTGATACCTTCGATTTATGGGCACCAGACACCAACTATGTTGTCTACAATGGCAAAGAATCATCCCGCAGTATCATAAGAGACTGCGAGCTTTTGTCGGGCGGGGATGTTCGCAAGCCAAAGTTTAATGTCTTGCTCACATCCTACGAATACATCTTGGCTGATGCCAACTTTTTAGGCCAGATCAAGTGGCAGTTCATGGCGGTTGACGAAGCGCACCGCCTGAAGAATAGAGAATCTCAGCTCTACCAGAGACTTTTGGATTTCAAAACTCCCAGCCGGCTGCTCATTACTGGTACTCCAGTGCAAAATACACTCGGTGAACTTTCTGCGCTCATGGATTTCTTGATGCCTGGCGAGGTTGATATTGAGGATGATATGGATCTGACCTCGGAAGCTGCGGGAGAAAAGATTGCAGCATTGACGACTAAGATTCAGCCATACATTTTGCGCCGGACAAAGCAGAAGGTTGAGAATGATCTTCCTCCAAAGACTGAGAAGATCATCCGAGTTGAACTATCCGATGTGCAATTGGAGTACTATAAAAATATTTTAACTCGGAACTACGCCGCACTCAACGAAGGTTCAAAGGGCCAAAAGCAATCTCTTCTCAACATCATGATGGAATTGAAGAAGGCCAGTAATCATCCATACATGTTCCCCAACGCCGAGGATAAAATTTTGAAAGGAGCGGACAGGCGCGAGGACATGCTGAAAGGACTCATTGCTAGCAGTGGCAAGATGATGCTTTTGGATCGATTGTTGACGAAGCTCAAAAAGGACAATCACCGTGTTCTAATTTTCAGTCAAATGGTAAAAATGCTCGACATCCTCGGAGACTACTTACAATTACGCGGGCACGCTTTTCAAAGACTTGATGGTACCATGGCTTCTGGCCCAAGAAGGCTAGCCATTGATCATTTCAATGCAGACGACAGCCAGGACTTTTGCTTCTTGCTTTCGACGCGTGCCGGCGGTCTTGGCATTAATCTTATGACTGCAGATACTGTTATCATTTTCGACTCTGACTGGAATCCGCAGGCGGATCTTCAAGCTATGGCTCGTGCCCATCGGATTGGACAAAAGCGGCCAGTTAGTGTCTATCGACTACTTTCTAAAGAAACTGTTGAGGAAGAGATTCTTGAGCGCGCCCGTAATAAGCTCATGCTAGAATTCATCACTATCCAGCGCGGCGTAACAGACAAGGAAATGAACCAACTCCGCGAGAAGGCACAGAAAGCTGGGAAAATTGAAGAGCCAAAATCCTCAGACGATATATCGCGCATTCTTAAGAAACGAGGCCAGAAGATGTTTGAACAGTCCGGCAACCAGAAGAAATTGGAAGAATTGGATATCGACTCTATTCTTGAAAATGCCGAAGAGCACCGGACGGAAGTTCCCGAGGGCATGGTCGCCGATGGAGGAGAGGACTTTTTGAGAAGCTTCGAATACACCGACGTGAAGCTCGACCTTGAGTGGGATGACATTATCCCGAAGGATCAGCTCGAGGGGATTAAAGCTGAGGAGGAAAAGAAGGCCCATGAAGAGTACTTGGCTAGGGTCGTCGAGGAAAACGCACCCCGAAAGGCTGCATTAAAGGTCACTGCCGAACAGGAGCGTGAACAACGTTTGGCGAAGAAGCGCGAACGAGACCTGGCTAAACAAGAGGAACTTGAGCTCAAGGAGGCCGACAAGGTGGACCCAAAGAGAGAACTTAATGAGAAAGAAGCTAGATGGCTCTTCAAAGCTTTCCTACGCTACGGTTCCATTGATGACAGACCGGACGAATTGATCAAGGATGCTCGCCTTGTCGGCCGTGACCACGACATGCTGAAGGCCACGCTTCAATCTATCATTGACGAGAGTGACAAACGATTGAAGGCAGCTAGTGCTGAAATGGAGGCTAAAGAACGAGAGTCTAACAAGGCTCTTACGAAGAAAGATAAGAAAGCTGTCCTATTTGATTTCCTCGGGGTGAAGCGTTTAAATGCAGAGACTGTGATTGAACGGCCGGGCGAGATGAGAATGCTGAAAGAGGTCATCGAAGCATTTTCTGACTTTGGAAAGTTCAGGGTTCCCGAGGCGTCAAAGGCCGCGCACTATTCCTGCGAGTGGGGTGCGAAAGAAGACGGCATGTTGCTTGTTGGCATTCACCGCCATGGTTATGGAGCCTGGCCAGATATCCGGGATGACTCTGAACTAGGGCTACAAGAAAAGCTATTCCTCGAAGAGCATCGCGTAGACAAAAAAGAGCTGCGTATACAAGGTGAAGATACAACGGCCAAGTCACCTGGGGCCGTGCATCTTGTTCGACGAGCTGATTACCTCTTATCTGTCTTGAAAGCAAGATACTCGGATGACCAAGCTGCCCGACGAGCCGTTGAAAACCACCATCGGAATAACAAGAAGAATGGTATTCGCCGAGCCGAACATAGCGCGTCAGTATCTGCGTCACCGGCGCCACAGATCCGCAAGGCCCATCGTCAATCTGAAGGACGTGACCGCATGAGTGATCATCGTCACGAGAGGGGCCGCTCGAGCCACGAGGATCACAGGCACAAGCCCGATCTCAAGCGCAAACATAGTGCTGCAGATGATGACCGTGTTGATCGCCACAAGCACCGCAAGTCTGAGAACGGCTCGAGCAGCAGCAACCACGAGCAGGATCAAATGTTGCGAGTCATTTTCCGACCAATGAAGGATGCTTTCCGACGGGTCGGGGGTGCTACTAAAGAGAAGATCAAGTCTCAGAAGGAGCGTGCGAATCTCTTGAAGAACGAATTAGTCACCATTGGAAACTTCATTGATAGCCTAGAGGCAGATGAGGACGTGTCTGCCCTGAGGCCAAGTTTTTGGTAAGTCGGATCTACTCACCGGGTATATTAAATCAAGTACTAACGTTCTACAGGACCTATGTTGCTTCTCAGTGGCCACTAGACCCTAAGCCTCAGGGTCGCGCACTCGAAGATATGCACCGCAAAATCTTGGCCGCAGCCAAGGCCAGGGCAGCTAGCAGCGACACATCTGGTAGCAAACCGAACCCCAGCAGCACCAAGGTCGAACCTGTCTCGTCCAAGCCGGTCATCACCTAACGAAGCTACTCTTCATATTTACGTGCGCTATTCCTAGAGACTGACAGATCGGTCATTCACATATCCTGCGTTTATATAATCACATGGCGGCGGAGTTTTCTGGGCCCGTATATCTCTTTTAACACCACTCTTTCCTGGGCGCGCATGCGCGCGGAATGCTTAACTTCATCAAGCTGGGAATCATGGGTTGGTTTGGGGTTGGGTTGGGTTTGCATTTGGGTCGTTTTTACATCATTTGAAAATTATTTGGCATTCTGGCGTTTTATTTTTCTAGAAAAGATGATTTTTGGTTTGGTCAAGCTCTGTAACACCGCCAGAGCGGCTGACTGGTGGTGGCGGGTGTGCTCGAGAGGTGTGGTGATGGCAGGGGGGCCGTTTGGCATGATAGATATACCAACAGGAGCATATTTGGTGCGTTGGGTTAAGAAGCAGGATGTATAAGATGAACTTCTACGCTTTATGGGCTGAGCCGTATGGCGGCAACCTCACTGTGACGCACGTCAGCTTGTTCTCGGCTTTTGGTAGCATAGCGGTACCGTGGTTAAGTTGAAACTGCGCTGGCAATATAAACAATATATTTAGAACTGGTTTGGCTATACTCGTGGCCCTCTTGTTGTGATATACAAATACTAACTATATTCACCTTCCCTTGACAATTATCTCCATAGGCCACACCAGCAGACTCTTCCATTCGTCTTCCACAACCTGATCCAATTCTTGAATCAGCTTACTTCCCCATCCCATCACCCACCACGTATCTCTGATTTCATTAAGGATAACAGCATAGTGCGCCAGAATCACCAAGGCCATCTGCCGCCGAGAGCGGAGAAACGCAATATACTCCTGACTAACAGAGATAGGCCAATTAAACACCATCCCATTATTCCGCTCCTTTGACGATATAAGCTTGAAACATTCCTTCAGCCCTTGGATAGCAAGGGTGTATATGTGTCTATCAGAATCCGACTTCGACATTAGCTGGTTCCGATCTTCGAGCAGTTTGATGGCATTATTGACATCGTCTGATAATACAATTGTGTCGTCCAACTCTCGGCCTACGAACAGAGGCGCTATCTCGCTTTCTTTAACCCAGTTCCACATCTCCCCTAACACCAACGGCATCCCTCGTAGGAGCGTGAAGATGCCAATGAGTTCCTCAATGGGACTAGTCGCCTCCCCATGCGGTCTTAACACGGGGAGGCTGAAAGCGAAAATGACGGTCAGGGTTGCGCAGGTAAATAACGATGTGCTGTTTTCCTGCGTAATGTCCTGCAGTTTTAAGGTGAATTCCTGGAGGGAAAGGTTGTAGTAGCGGATGGCTCTGTCGATGTATAGAGATTGGCTTTCTGGATGCGAGTGGCCCATGTGTAATGCTGTGATACTGAAGAGGCTGTGCATTAGGTATTTTTGCTTTAATGCCATCTTTGGGACCTGGATCTGCCACATTCGGCGGAGGTCGTTTCGGTTGGCCATCGTTTCGTAGGTGACGGTTGAGAAATGATGCATGAGCTCTAACTCATCCAATAACCCATTCTCTGAAGCAGTTGCTGTCCCATCTTGCGGAGGCGTTACCAACAGCGGTGGATTTGTTAGATAACCCTGGCCATATGATGCAGATGTGGTGTTTGAAAACCTTGCATGAACTAGATTTTGGAATTGACAAGACTTTCCAGTCTTCATACATTTGCCGCATGTTGGTTGGACAACGTCACACTGTTGTTTAATTAGTTGGGGAATAGTTGTGGTTACATATGGCTTCCACACCTTAACATGAGCCGCTTTGCACTGTGAACACCCATGACGAGACTTAGAATGCTTGCGTCGCGATGACATATCCTGAAGCTCCTATCATATCAACCAGCACGTCTGCTAGTTAAAACTAAACCCACGTGTACACTGGTGGCGTAGTATTCGTTTTTCGTACCTGTCTCAATGATGAAGTGTGGAGGACATTTTTGAATTGTGAGAGTAGAAGTCGAGCAGTATCAAATATTGCACTGCCCTCCTTATCCGTTCCGTGTAAGCGCTATATCCAAAAATGCTTATGTGGGGTTGCAGAGAGATTATACCTGATTAGGTATAGTGTACGACGTATACGACGGTTTCTATCTTTAAGCTCGTCGAGAATACCTGCCGCTTTGCTCGAATAGGTATAGAGTACGTTGCTGATGATATTCAACCGAGATGCTGCGCGTATTTGAGCGTACGTGTAGCATCTCGCTCGAATAGGTATAAAGTACGTGATGCTCCGCCAGCGGATACTTTCCGGACAATAATGTTAATATAAAGACAGCTATGGCACATTTAAAATGGCATATTCAAAGTTCATTCATCGAGTTAATACGCTCTACCAATTATTTCCTATCTGTTGCTACCTGGTGTCCCGAGTCCAAGATTCCGACTCTATCAATTGAACTCTCCAGGTCACATCTGTGACCCGTTTCAACCACACCAATGGCAACAGAATTTAAACTATACCATTATGACCCCTCGATGGTGGCAGCCGTTGTATTCATTGCAGTTTTTTTCGCAACGACATTGCTCCATTCCTACCAACTTCTCCGGACCAGGTCTTGGTTTATGATTCCGATGATAGTAGGCGGATTCTGTGCGTCGTCCCATTAGCTTCCCCAACTAGATATCACTAACCAATTTCTCAGTTGAATGGATTGGCTACGCTGGCCGTGCTATATCCAGTCAACAGTCCCCAGACTGGACACTAGGTCCATACATCATGCAAACACTCCTCCTCCTCGTCGCACCCGCCCTCTTCGCAGCAAGCATATACATGGAGCTAAGCCGGATCATCCTCCTCGTCGACGGCGAGTCGCACGCCCTAATAAAGAAAAAGTGGCTCACCAAGCTCTTCGTCTGCGGCGACGTCGCGTCCTTCCTCCTCCAAGGAGGCGGTACGTTGCTCCCCTCTCCCACCCAATTAGAACCATATTAAAAAAGTTTCTCACACTGACTGCATTCCAGGCGGCGGCATCCAAGCCTCTGGCACTGAATCTGCTCTTACAACCGGCTCCCACCTCGTCGTCGGCGGCCTCTTCGTCCAGCTCTTCTTCTTCGGCTGCTTCATCGCCGTCGCCGTGCACTTCGACATCGCCATGCATATGGTTCCTACAACTCGTGCTCAGAGCGGCGCTGTGCCCTGGCGCAAACACCTTGTTACCTTATACGCAGCGAGCGTGCTAGTTATGATCCGGTCGATTTTCCGCGTCGTTGAGTACCTGCAGGGGTTCTCGGGGTACTTGCTGTCGCATGAGTACTATCTGTATATATTCGACGCCCTACTGATGTTTTGCGTAATGGTTATGTTTAATGTCGTCCATCCGAGTGAGGTGGTGGCGTTGGTGGAGGGGGGAAAGGTCGCAAAGAGGGGGTGGAAGATGGAGAGGATCGTGGGGTATCACCAGCACCAGCGTATTGCATCTAGCAACTCGGGAAGAGCGTTTGTTTGATCTTTTGGGGTATCCAGCAAAGACTTAGTGTTTTATACCTATCTGGCGCTGTTAGAGGTGGCATATGTAGAGCGATGGGAAGGAATGTTGTTTTGTACTCGATAGTTTTCGTGCTTAGATTATAGATTTATAGACAATTATTTTAGCTTTTATGGACCTGAACCAAAAGCTATACATTAATTGTCGGCGATGTTCCCTAATGTAGAACCAAGGCAGTATTTTTCACCTTGGTTTCTATTTAGGTTTAGGATGAGACAGCAGCTGGGCTACACGTGTATGTCCGTTCGCCACAGCCCAACATTCAGCCGTCCTCCCAAACTTGTTCACCACCATGGATTTACCCCCTCTCTCCAACAGCAGCTTCACTATCTCGTAATGTCCATTCATTGCTGCTAGATGGAGTGCCGTTCTTCCCTAGTGTCTTGGCCTTCGATATTGGCACCGTTGTCTAGCAACAGCTGCTCCACTATCGAGTAGGAGCCCAGCTATTATCACATTTCCACTACGCGTCGCCGATTTCAATCCTTTGCCTGCCTCGCCCCCATAATCAAGCAGCAGTTGCACGAATCCACCCCAACAGCCTTTGACATCCCAGACGTCCCGTTCCTCACTACATATCGCACCGCCGTCACATGCCCATTAGTAGCAGCCCAGTAAAGCGCGCCATTTCGCTCCTCCAGGTTACAGTTTATCTCCCACTCCTTGGCGTCCCAGCCATTTTCTCGGAGCAGGGCGATCGTATCGGCTTCTTCAAAGCGGCAGGGGCGGGAGTTTTGAGATCCATTCACTTGATGCTGCTGTGCTTGAGCTGCCGCTTGGCTAAAAGCGTAGTCTGGCACTTCTTCGATGATATACCGTGCTGGATTTGAGACCTGGAGTGCTGGTGAGGGATCGGGTTTGCTTCTTGGGCGAGACTGCACGTCGGATAGTTGCTGTCGGACCTGTTGGAGTTCGTCGTGGAGACGCTCAAGGAGGTCTTGGTCGTAGGTTGGTGGGTTGTCTGTTACAGGCGGCTGGGATGGGGGGGGCGGGGTCAGGCCGGCTGCCTCTTGGGAGAGCTTAGAAGACTTCTGAGCCTGCGCATTGGAATTATCTGCTGCTTCGATTAGAGGAGTAGCCTCTAGACATTTAGTCACCAGAAGGCTAGAAGGGAGACAATGTTATTGCTTTACACAAACCGTTGGTCACGGCACGTGTCCTGGTCGAGGGTGGCTGTGTACGGAATGTTTCACAGCCCGTCTTATGAGGTGCTAAACGTCGTCCAACTAAGCATGATGATGAGGCTGTACTACTTACTGTTTGTTGAACTCCAAAGGGGGTTCAAATATGCCACGGCAAATATCTCCATGTTCCCAATTTCCAGACAAGAGAATGAAATCGGCAGGCAGAGCATGACAAACAGCAAAACAAAATCGAATATTACATACAAAAAACAACATACGATCTCAGAAATATACACCATATATTCTTCCCCCCATCCATCTATCTACCCATCGCCCTCATCTCCATATGTAAATATCCAAACACTACCATCCATACATCTCCGCCACAATATATACTATATATAAGGTTTAAGAATTAAACAACCCCCCCTTCTTCGGGGGGACTCAAAGAGAGCCATGATCCCATATATATCAAAACAAAAAAATCGACAGCCATATCAGCCATCTCCCAACGCCCATCCTCAAAAAACCAATGCACAACCATCAAGGTTAGAAAAAATGCAGTCGCTAAAGCGCAATATCGAAACACATCAACCACCAAAACGAACATCACACAACTCAACCAGGCCGGGCGGGAGAGTAGTCAGGGTCCTTCCTAAGTCTGGAACGACCTAAACCTCCCCTCAAACCCCCTCAACCTCTCCTCCTCCACCTTCTTCTCCAGCATCCTCGTCGCCCTCACCGCCTCCTCCCTCTCATTCTGCAGCTCCATCACCTCAATCTGCGCTACATTCATCCTCCCCACCACCTCCTCCATCTCGCGATCCGCCTCGCTCAGCGCGCGCTCCAGCTCCTCGACGCGGCTCTTCAGCATCCCCACCCTCGACTCCTCGCCGACGTTCATCGCTTTGCCGCCGGACGTGACGTCGACGCGCGGACTCCTCGCGTTGCCGGCGAAGAGGGGGCTCATGGGGGACTTGGGCGCGAAGAGGCGCGGGGAGCGGAGGGAGTCTTTGACGCGGATGAGCTGGCTGTTGCGGGACTCCTTGAGCTCGCGTACCTCATCCTCGTGTTTCGCGGTGCGCTCTTCGGACGCCTGTTGCGCGGCCATGAGGGCCTCCTCGAGGGTGCGCAGTTTGCCTTGCATGCCCATGATGCGCGCTACGTTGGCATTCTGCTCCACCTCCCCGCGCTTAATCGTCTCCGCAAGACGGGCGCGGAGGGTCGAGTTCGCACTTAGCTGTGCGCGCACCTGGCCCGCTAGTCCCTCGATGTGCTCAGCTGCATGCTGGAGCTGGGATGCGAGGTCCGTCTCGGTGGAGAGGTGAGAGAGCTCCGTGGTGTGGAGGGAGGAGACAGCGGAGTCGCGGTCCGCAATGGCGGTAGTGAGGGAGGTTTGGAGGGATCGGAGTGCCTCATCCGTCGTGCCATCGCGGGGAACCTGGCTCTCCAGCGCCTTTACGCGATCGAGAGACGCAGCGTACGTCTTCTTGAGCTCAGAGTATGCCTGCTCCAGCGACGAGGAGTTAGCGCTGCTGCGCGACCCCGGGATGTTCTCCGGGACGGGGACGCCGTTATCGAGGAGGAGGTTGCGAAGGGATCCGATTTCCTGCTCGGCGCGGTCGAGGTCCATCTTAAGGCCGCTGAGGCCCTTCTCGCACTGCCATTTCTGTTCTATGGCTTCGTCGGCGCGGCGACGGAGGGTGTTGATTTCATCCCTCAAGCTGGAGACGTCTTTACCATAGCCAGCGCGTTTGGGTGCGCTCTTGAGGGCGTTATCGCGCTCGATCTCGAGCTGGCGGAGGCGCTTGTCGTTTTCTTTAGTTTGGTGCTCTTGTCTCTCTAGGAGACTCTTCAATGCGCGGTGGAGGGCGTCCCGTTGGGCTTCGACGTCCTTCACGCGCTCAAGGAGCATGTCTCGCGACTCGACGCCTTTTGCCAGGGACATTGAAGTAGGCCGCGACCTCATTAAAGGTGTAGTAACTGTAGAGTTCCTCACCGAAGTAGACCTCTTCAAGCCGGAATTAGGTTGTGGACCATCTTCACCGATGCTGTCCATATGTGATTGTATATCAGTCTGCAGTTTGCGCACACTGTCGCCTCTAGTCAGCTGCATCTGCTGCTGCACCTTCGTGTGCTCGTATGCTAGCTTCTCATGTTCAGCGGCCTGCGCCTCTAGCCCTTCAACCCGAGCTCGTAGTTGCGGAACAACTTCGTCTCTGAGGTTGTCACGCTCATTATGCGAGGTGTGTAGTTCGCCTCTGAGTGCTGTCAGGAGATCTTCAAAGTTCTCCTTGACCTTTCGTTCGTCATTAAGTCGTCGCCGTAGGTCTTCGCAAGTCGCTTCCAAGTCTTTTAATCGGCCGCCGCTATCGAGAGAGTTCATCGACGCGAGGTCAACATGCGACACCTTCTCTTCTAACCGGCGAATCTTTTTCTCCAGACCTGATCGTCGTGTCCTCTCCTCTTGGACCTTTTCTTGGCAATCCAGTCGAATTTGGGCCTTTTCACGGTCCGTTTTCCGCTGCATGCGCTCTATCTCCTCCGTTCTTGAATCGGTATCACCTCCATACTTGACCGAGCTCGTACCCGAGTCGGAAAAGTAATCACTTGTTCTCTTATTAGGACCGCGAGGGTTGTCAACTTCCGATTGTAATCGTTCGACAAGATCCTCTAGTTCCATCTCCCTCCTTATAGATGTAGCCAGCTCGGCACTGATAGTTTTGAGTTCCTCCTCCATCTCTCCGACGTGAGACTCGCTTTCTACGCTAGATGGTGCGAATTCCTCGTCAAAGAAGCTCTCATTCGCCGAATTGGCTTTAGGGACGTCGATGCCAATCGGAATCGCACGGCTGGCAATCGACTTTGAGAAGTGTTTCGCCGGGGACGTCGGCGAGGGTATGGGCGAGAAGTTCTTATCCTCCGAGAAGGTAGTCGTCGATGAGGCCGGCGAGGTGTTTCCACCCCACCCGAAGAAGGAACCAAGTTTAGACGCTCCAGGCGACTTGGGGAGTTGTTTATCGGACGGGCTCTTGATGCTGGTTGCGTCGAAGGAGGCGCCGCGGGCATCGTTGTCGGGCAGGCTGAGGTTGGGTGGTTGTGGCTTCGCCGCGAAAAGGGACATTGTTCCTGAGCGGGAGCGGTGTGCTGGACTCGAATCCTCGTATGTGTAATAACTCGAGGTGGTGCTGAGGGCCGAGTCACGCCTCAATCTTGCATGGCGGACAGACGAGGTCGGAGGGGTGCCACCTATTGAGTGTGTTTTTGTGTGTGTGTGTGTGGCAGGGGTGGGTTGATTTGGTGTGGCAGTCGAATCTGTCTGATGAGCTGAAGCTTCGATTACAGGTGACAGCGGTCTGACGGGCTCCTGTGGGATGTCGAGACTGTTTATCCGGTCAGTATCTTTAACCCGAAGGGGAAACAATTCGGAAGGCTGGTAGGTAGGGTGGTATTCTTGGTGAGCAGAGGAATACGAGACAGACGTACGTTGAGATTCTTTGTCTCTGGTCCAGACCAGCCTCCTCGACGAAGATAGGAAACCGGTGTGCCGAAGGGTCGTAGAGCGTGGGACTGTCTATCGACGGGCGTCTCGAGAATCTGGCGGACGGCGAGTCGAAGGTGCTGGCGCTCGATTCGACCGAATATCTCGCAGCTAGAGGCAGCGCCGACAACGGTAACGGTTTTCTCTTGATGGACGAGGTTGTTGAAACAAGGGACGAAGCTCGCGGCCTCACTGTCTCGGCAGATTGACGATCGGGGCCTGGTTGCTGCTGCACGGACTGGGACTGTGGTGAGGGGAGGGAAGAGGAGACATCAGATGGGGATGAGGCAGAAGGAGTATCAGGATGGGGGAGCGGGCGGGCCATGGCGCGTGGTGGTGGTGAGGGAGGAGGAGGTGTCGGCAATCGCGATGGCGGCGAGGGTGGTGTCTGTGTCGAATCTAGGACGCTGAACCCTGTCATCTCGGGCGCCATGATCCGTTTCGATTAGGAGCAAGGTCAATCAGACATTTAGACAGATGGAGATGTACAAGATAGACCAACGCCGACAGACTTGGCGTAGATTAGGTGTGATATGGGATATTGAATGGGACATCAATGTGTCTGGGGGAGGAGAGGAGAGTGGCTGGTGGGCTTGGGGTGGGAGTCGAGAGAGGGGTCTCGGCAAGGGCGTTAGTTCATGGGAGTAGTCGAATAAGGCCGTTGAAGCGATGAAGCTACGAGGGATTGCAATTTCCCCGTTAACAAAGATGAACAAAGACGGGCAGAATGACAGGCATGTGAAGGGAATGGAGGGAATGGAGGGAATGGGAGTGGACATCTTTACTATTTTGAGGATAAACAGAGATACATTGGAGCGATCTAGAGTAGTATAGAGTGGTAGTATGGAGTAGTGTAGAGTAGCATCGTGGGAAGAACCAGTTCCAGACAAAACAATCAGTACATGCATAGCCAGTACAACTCAAACGTATGTAGTGGACCACCGTTCAGGATGTACATGCAATGCAGGCAGCCTGTGTATGGGCAGCACGGGGAAGTGGGGGGAAAGTAGTCAGGGGAAAACGGGAATGAGGACAAGAGAAAATAAGAAAAACAGCAGTCCATCCCCCGTATTGGCTAGCCCTCTCTTCTACCACCAAAATGCCACCTTCCATTCAGTGCACTGGCGGGCATTGGCGCATCTCCCTTCCCTGTGATCCATCCTATGCATCCCATCCATTCTATCCATTTGTTGTCTCTTGTCTCTGGCGTGCGGCCCGAGTCCGCATTAGGAAACCCAAAGCGCTTCGACCATTTTCCCGCCAAGCGCGCTGATTGGATGAATGGCAGCAGGTGGTGGAGGTGGAGGGGGTGGGAAGGGGTGTGCTCAGGAACGGCTAGTGACGGATAGGGGAAAGCGTCAGGGACAGATAGGAACGTGCAGGCGCCAATCGTCGGTGGGTGTGGGACGGAAGGAGGTGGGACTACTGCAAGTGTACGTTCTCTACGGTAGAACAGCCAGCCACCAGAAGAAAGACCAGAGGGATTGTGAGCCAGCCATAGCTCCCATCCCATCTATCGCGGTATCGCCGATGGATATTGACAGGAATAACAGCAGATAAGGCGACCAATGACCATTCCCATAAGCCTACCGCCGAAGATACCCTCATTACAGCACGCGCTGGTCGTCGTCACGCTCACTCTTTAGACAACTACACTATTTGGAGACAACTGCACTATTCGACGATAGTAAACGCCGCCAAACACCCCAATCAATTACCAACCTCCCCATCCATCCATCCTCCATCCCCCACGCAACCACCACCCAGTCCAGCCCGCCACCGCCAAAAATTTACCGAGATTACCAACTCAGTGCCACCAGTCCATTTCGGTGCGGTTAAGGCGCTTGGGGTAAAGTGGTACTCCATCTCTACTACCGGAGAACTCTAGACTCACTCTATTTCTGCCATACGCCAGGGTCCGTTCCCTTTTGCCTGGCCGCCACTACTGCCGCTTGCTGTTTGTGGACGGTGGGACGGTGTTGGTGGTGTGTGGTGGTGGTGGTGTTGTGCAGGTGAGGACGGTGTGAGTGATGGCAGCCATACGATATACGAGGCACCCATACTCCTGGTCTTCCCGCTGTCTTCCTGCCTCTGCCATACAGTGCGTGCATGAACTCATCTCCATCTCCCCATATCCATATATCCAGCACCAGGCATAACAACCATCCACTTCATCCCCCTCGGCCCCCCACGGAACACCGAAGCCCAGAAATCCACACACCACGGCATCCCCCATCCCGATCCCCATCCCTTACTAACCCTCGCACGGGACACCGCCCATCCGCCGCCCCATCACATCACTCAATCACCCCTTACTAACGGTTCGGCACCGACCACCACGAGACCCCTACTCCCCGTACTATCACCGACTCTAACCCACTCCTCCACCATCATGCCCAAAAATACACACATCTCCGAGATTAACCTTGGCTTCAAAATTATAGTCCAGGCAAGATGGGTTAAGATCGCGATCCAGCCCATTCATTCATCTCCTTTGGCGTCTGTGAGGCTCCACTGGGATGGTCACTCGGCGGTGGTGGAAGGGAGAGGCGGTGCGGATACTGTGGGAATAGCGGTATCGTTCATTGGGGCAATTGGGACAAGCGGTTGGGGAGGTCGATCGTATGTTCACTTGGGGGTAGGAGGTGGGATTAGAACAAAGTACGAAAAAGTGCAAAGCTCTAGCTTCAACCTCCAAGGTAACGTACAGTGCTGAGAGGGGGGAGGAGAGGTTGCATAGCAGGAGAGGTCGGCGGTTTGGTCGATCGTATGTTCAGCTAGACGCTAGTAATTAGGATCGCAAGAACGGACAGAGAAGGCAAGGCTCCAGGACCCATGATCCAAGCTACACTACTACACTGATCGCAAGAGGAGCTGGTCAGGAGAGACTAGCAGCTCAGTCGATCGTACGTTCAGCTAGACGCTAGTAATTAGTATGTCAACAACACACAGAGAAGGGCAAAGCTCCAGCTCCAAGCTCCAAGCTCTAAGCTCCAAGTTACGGTGCTGAGACGAGGTGTTATATAACGAGAGACGAGGCGGCTTAGTCGATCGTACGTTCAGCTGCGCGCTAGTAGCTAAACAGCTTCCGTGCTTGATATTGTGATCCTACCTATGATTGAGAGACTTAGCTCGGACGATCGGTGGGATTTGCACCAGAACAGCTCCCGTGGAGTAGTTAAGATCGCAATAATATCCCCCTTCAGAACGGCAAGGCTCAAGCTGCTACATAATATCAGGAAAGGCCCGCGGTTCGGTCGATCACTAGGATTACCACCGATAGCCAAAGAGAGCTGGGGACTAGCACCCCGATCACAATAACAAGCAGTAGCAGCAGCACAGCTGTTATTGTGAGAAAGGCGGCCCAGCTCAGACGATCATTAACACCAGCACCAGCACCAGCACAACTCCCATAAGTACAGTATAGTAGACGAGGTCTTAATATCACAGCACAGCACCACAAACACGAAAAACGATAAGTTGTTCGAGACAAGCTGATATTAAAGCTACCTACAACAGCTACCCACCCTCCCCCCAACCATCCCCACCCCTATACAGAAGGTAGGAACAGAAGAAGGAAAAGGTGGAATATGAAAAGATAAAAGCCTTCACATCCCCAACTCGCTGTGCACATTCCTCTCGCACAAGGCAAAGAGAAAAAAGAACATCAACATACACCCCCCATCCCCAGAGCACCAGCCAGACATTTCCCCTTCCCATTTCCGTCCCGTCCACCGTGCTACCCGCTATGCCATAATCCAGAGAAAATGTTGAAATTCTCCGTTGAACGCCGATTGCTCAAAAGCATAGAAAATGTCCTGTCTTGTCCCCGTCTCGAAGTTCTAAATGGTCTATGTTGAAAGACTTTTCCAAATAATCACAATATACACATATCATGATCTCTCGGAAAGCTTTTTTGTAGTAACGTTGATAAAAAAAATTGACCATTAAAAAGGCCAAACTCAATAAAATGCAGATTTCGCTTAACATAACCCCGCAGTCGTTGAGACCGCCCCGCCGCCCTGTGCATATAGACCCGTTTCGCCGCGTGTGAAAAATCTAAGGGAAAAGTTCAAGATGTCATCAGTCATCATCATGGGATCGAAGATGGCCGTTGTCGTCAAAAGAGGAGGTAAGGAGGAGAGAGACGTTGAGTCCCTTTCGGATCTATTATTACTATTTGTGTGTGATGTCGTGTGGTGTGGTGTGGTGTGTCTGAGCGAAGCCGCTTAGAACTTGAGGGTCTTCGGCTTCTCCCAGGTGAAGTTCTGGTTGGTGAAGTGGCCGTTCTTGGCGGTCTGGAAGTAGATTGGCTTGGCCAGGTCGAGCTCCTTGACGATCACTCCAGGGCGGAGGTCGAAGTTGGCGCGGATGATCTTCTCGAGCTCGTCGGAGGTCTTCTCGGAGGTACCGTACGAGTCGACGAAGATGGAGAGGGGCTCGGCGACACCGATGGCGTACGAGAGCTGGACGAGGCAGCGACGGGCAAGCTTGGCGTTGACGAGGGACTTGGCGATCCAGCGGGCGACGTAGGCGGCGGAGCGGTCGACCTTGGAGAAATCCTTTCCGGAGAAAGCACCACCTCCGTGGGCTCCCCATCCACCGTATGTGTCGACGATGATCTTGCGGCCAGTCAGACCGGCGTCACCCTGTGGGCCACCGATGATGAAGAGTCCAGAGGGTTGGATCTAGTTTTGTTAGACAGCTGTTTTTATTTTATGGGTGTCAAGGTCAACTTACGTGGTAGATGGTCTGGTCGTCAAGGTACTTGGCGGGGATGACCTTCTTGATGACCTTCTCGAGGATCTCCTTGCGGAGCTGCTCAGTGGTGATGGTCTCGGCGTGCTGGGCAGAGACGACGACGGTGTGGACTCTGAGAGGGACAACGGCACCGTTGTCGTGCTTGTACTCAATGGTGACCTGGGTCTTGGTGTCGGGCCTCAACCATGGGATGGAGCCATCACGGCGGGAAGCGCTCATCTCAGCGTTAAGCTTGTGTGCCAATTGAAGGGTCAATGGGAAGAGCTCAGGAGTCTCATCAGTGGCATAACCGAACATGATACCCTGGTCACCAGCACCGAGCTGCTCAAGAGCCTGCTCGTAGTGAAGACCCTGGGCGATATCGGGAGACTGCTCCTCAATGGCAACGAGAACGTTGCAGGTCTTGTAGTCGAAGCCCTTTCCGGAGTCATCGTAACCGATGTCCTTGATGGCACCACGGATGACCTTCTGGTAGTCAAGCTTGGTCTTGGTGGTGATCTCACCGAAGACCATGACCATACCGGTCTTGGTAGCGGTCTCGCAAGCGACCTTGGAGAGAGGGTCGTCGGTCAAGCAGGCATCGAGGATGGCATCGGAGACCTGATCAGCGATCTTGTCTGGGTGACCCTCACCGACGGACTCGGACTGTGGCAATGTGTCAGAATTTAATATTTCTCGCCAGAACGGGGTTTTTCAAGAACTTACGGTGAAGAGGAAGGTGCCCTGGTTGTGGTGGCCACCGGGGGTAGATCCGTTGGCAGTCATCTTGAATAGATTCTGGGGGGGAGGAGAGAGAGAGGGTTGAGGTATAAAGAAGATGAAGAGAAGATGAAGACAAGAAAGTGTCTAGAGGGGTATAGAGAGAGAGAGAGGAATAGTAGACAAGAAGAAGTTGAAGAGGGGAGGGGAAGGTTGAGAAGAAGTAGTGGGGCAGGATTAGAACTTCGGAGGGCGATCGAGTCTAATTTATTTTAGCGAGACGAGAAGGCACCATTTGTCGAAAATGGACCGATGTACCTCCCAGCACGATAAACCGCGCAAGGTACAACAGGGCCATCGGCGAAAAAATACGAAAACGACGGCTTAGAGGGGGAAAATTGTGCTGGTGATTGGGATAAAGATGAAGAATTCTATATAGCATCCGAATTGATAGACATGCCTCATAATTACTATGGTAGCTACTCTATATTATACGAAAGACACAGTAAACTCCAATTAAGTCCCAAGTGTCCCAAGTACCATTAGAGGGGTTGGATGTTGCCATAGAGGGCCACGAGTACATCGTCGAGCGGTGAGAATGGGCTGTTCTCCCCCTCCTACCTGTCTTTTTTCTTTGTTGTTCCTTGTCCCTTCCGTAGCCGGCCATTTCTGCCACCTTTCAATCAACCATCGCCTGAAATCCCCGAGTCGTACCAAGTGCGTGATTGCACGTGCCCCCAATCAGACACTCAACTCGGGGACTCAGCTCAGATTTCCATTTTTACCATTGTCTTCAACGGCAGCCATCCCCGCAGAAACTCTTGGTACTCTACTGATATCGTGGATCGACTTCAACGGAACCATACTTCGTAAATGCAAGGCTTGAAACCCCCCTTAAACAGCTCATACTACTACTACTACTACTCTATACCTTACTCCGTAATACGTACAACAATAACAAATACACGTGCTACATGAAAAGGCGTGAACCCTCACTTCTTTGAAACAAAACCCCGTCGAGGTGGTCGAGGGGTAGTTAAACCCGAAAAGTAAAAAATGTGTACTGCGGGGTACTTAGGATTGCTTATTTTCCAACCATCCCTCCATCACCAACCCCCCCAAACCCACGTACCCCGAAGTAAACCCACGCAGCCTCCCCATTCGTCAGCCTTTCGCGCGAGGCTGACCAAGCCAACACTGCAAATTTCTATGATCGCATAGCTAGCAAGCAAATAACCCCTCCTCAGCCTCACCGACCTCCCCTCCAAGCCATGCAGCAGCGGCGTCTTTAAACAAATTCACCCCCACCAACGCCACTCTCTCTCTCTTCACAATGTCCAAATTCGGTGTGCTGGTCATGGGCCCCGCGGGCGCCGGCAAGGTCAGTCCCCTATTCCCATTCACCGTCCCTTGAACCCCCATCTAACACGCGCCTCTAGACCACCTTCTGCAGCTCCCTCATCACGCACCTGCACCACAACCGCCGCTCCTCCTTCTACATCAACCTCGACCCCGCAGCTGAGACCTTCGACCACGAGCCCGACCTGGACATCAAAGACCTGATCTCCCTCTCGGACGTGATGGAGGAAATGGGACTCGGCCCTAACGGCGGGCTGATCTACTGTTTCGAGTTCCTCCTCGAGAACCTCGATTTCATCACCGAAGCCATCGATCCGCTGTCCGAGGAGTACCTGATTGTAATCGATATGCCGGGCCAGATCGAGCTGTACACGCACGTCCCTGTCCTCCCGGCGCTGGTGAAGCATCTCACGATGCAGGGGGGGTTGAGTGTCAATCTCGCGGCGGCGTATTTGCTCGAAGCGACGTTCGTAGTTGATCGGGCGAAGTTTTTTGCGGGGACACTATCAGCTATGTCAGCAATGATTATGCTAGAAGTCCCCCACGTCAACATCCTCTCTAAAATGGACCTAGTAAAAGGGCAAGTCGGCAAGAGGGAGCTCAAGCGCTTCCTCGACCCCGATGCATCACTCCTAGACGACGACCCC
This sequence comes from Pseudogymnoascus sp. VKM F-4519 (FW-2642), assembly GCA_000750935.1. Taxonomy (NCBI): domain Eukaryota; kingdom Fungi; phylum Ascomycota; class Leotiomycetes; order Thelebolales; family Thelebolaceae; genus Pseudogymnoascus; species Pseudogymnoascus sp. VKM F-4519 (FW-2642). Next base: position 67,491 of record JPKD01002266.1, read on the forward strand.
TCTGACCTTGGCGGTGGAGAGGAGCCGGGCGTGGGTGACCCGCTGGAGAACGGGAGTATGATGCGCGGAGAGAGTTTTAGGCGGTTGAATCGCGCGGTGGCGGGGTTGATTGAGAGTTTCAGCATGGTGTCGTATTTACGGCTTGATGTGCAGGATGAGGATAGTGTGGGGGCGATCTTGAGTTATCTAGATGATGCGATTCAGTATCATGAGGCGCAGGAGCCGAGGGAGACGGGCGAGTTGGCGGAGATCGAGTATGAGGATGGGGATGTGGGGGAGTAGAGGTGTTTGGG
>JPKD01002267.1:0-33163 GCA_000750935.1 Pseudogymnoascus sp. VKM F-4519 (FW-2642)
GGGGTGGAGGGGTGGAGAAGGTCATTGTTGTGAGTTCGCGGAAGGCGGGGTGGATTGGAGTATTTTGGTGATAGAGAGGGCGCGTGGGGAGGCGCGAGAGGGTGCGCAGGGTGATGCGCATAAGGATCTAAGCCGGTGATCTTGGTTTATCCCCAGTATAAACACACCGGTCTCGAACATATAAAAAGCCCAGCCCACCTAAAGGCGTGCCTGGGAGCGGAACCGGATCATCACCTCCTCCGAATCCTTATCCGCAGAGTCCCATGGATCGGTGAATCGCGGACCTGCGAAAAAAAGTGTTGAGGGGTGGCGCGGCCGGTGTCGGGAAGTGCCGAGGCGCCGCGACGGCGAGGACGGATTAAATTTCTTGTATCGGCCGCGCATGTGGACGAGTCGTGTCGCTATCGACGAGAGAACAAAAACCAACCGGGCGGCACTTTTGAGTGATTTTTTTTTCTCTATGGAAGGGAAACTTGTGGCCGGATAACGATTGATAGGATGAAAGGGCTTAATTTTGCGCAGGGCTTTGCCAGGGCGCCCTGGACGTGTCGCGCTTGCACGAGGCAGATAAGACAGCCGTTGCTGAGGGCGACGGGGAGGAAGGGTTATGCGACGGCTGCGCCGACGAGGAGGGGGTTGAGTACGGGGACGATTCTGGTTACGGCGACGGTGGGGTCGGCGATTATTACGGCGGCGGTGTATCCGAATGATGTGAAGCATGCGTACCAGGCGTGTCAGAGGTCGGGGAGGGTGGTGGTTGCGCTGGCGAAGTGTATTAATGAGTATGTACTCCAATGGAAGATATGATGGGGGGGGATGAGAAGATGCTAACCTGGGCATAGTTATCGCGTTACGCTCAACCATAACGAGAAGACACCCGAGGACGAGGATGAGAATACAAAGAGGCTGAAGGCGTGCCATCAGCGATGCGCCAGTCGCACGCTCAGGGTGTTGGAGCAGAATGGGAGCATATTTATCAAATTGGGACAGCATTTGTCGTCAATGAACTACCTATTACCGGAGGAATACTGCAAGACGATGCTGGTTCTCCAAGACAGATGCCCCGTCTCATCTTACGAATCGATAGAGGAGATGTACCTCCACGATACAGGCGGAAAACTTCTCGACTACTTCTCCGAGTTCTCGCCTGAGCCTATCGGCGCTGCGTCTCTGGCGCAGGTGCACCTGGCTACCATAAAAGAGACGGGACAAAAGGTCGCAGTCAAGATGCAACACCCGCATCTGGCTCAATGGGCGAACCTCGACATGAAGCTCACCGCCTACACCTTCTCCGCACTGAAGTACTTCTTCCCCGAATACGACCTCGAGTGGCTCTCCAGCGAAATGGAGGCCTCCCTCCCCCAAGAACTCGACTTCAAGCTCGAAGGTCAAAACGCCCTCCGCACCAAAGAGTACTTCTCCCACATCCCCTCGCTACCCCTCTTAATCCCCGACGTCCTCTGGGCCAAAGACCGAATCCTAGTCATGGAGAACATGTCCGGTGCCCGCCCCGACGACCTCGCCTACCTCGACGCCCACGGCATCGACCGTGACGAGGTCTCCGCCGCGCTGGCGCGCATCTTCAACGAGATGATCTTCGGCACCAACGCCCCGCTACACTGCGATCCGCACGGCGGCAACCTCGCTGTGCGCCCGAGCACACGCCGCGGCGGTCCCAACTTTGAAATCATCCTCTACGACCACGGTCTGTACCGCGACATCCCGCAGAATCTACGCCGCGCGTATGCCAAGCTATGGCTCGCCATTCTGGATGCTGACGAAGCGGAGATGCGGCGCTGGTCGCACGAGGTGGCCGGCGTGAACGATGACGATTTCCAGCTCTTCGCGTCTGCGATCACGGGCCGTGATTACCGCGCCGTCGGGTCCGGTGTAGCGTCCGCGGTGCGCACGGCCGAGGAGAAGCGCGAGATCGGGGATCAGCTAGCAGAAGGGATGTTAGCGCAGCTGGTGCAGATGTTGGGGAAGGTTCCGCCGATTATCCTGTTAATTCTGAAGACGAATGATTTGACAAGGAGTTTGGATGAGGGGTTGCAGACGAGGCAGGGGCCGGTGAGGACGTTTCTTATATTGGCGAGGTATTGTGCGAGGACGGTGTGGGAGGAGCAGGTGGAGCAGATTAGGGAGGCGGGGAGCTTGTTGAGGCCGAGGAATTTGGTGAGGCTTCTAGGGGCTTGGTGGGGGTATTTGAGGGTTGAGATGAAGTTGGAGGTGTTTGAGAGGTGGTTGGGTGTTAAGAGGGTGCTGGGCCTCTCGCTGTGAAAATATGGTATATAAAACTTGAGAAGCTGGGGAGATGATGGGCTAAGGATAGGGGTGTTCGGATAACTTGTAATATTAGCGTGCATTATAGAGCAAACATAGAAGCAACCTAGTTGCAGGGCAGCCATCATATAGAATTGGGTAAATATTATATGAACTAGCGCACGCCCAAAATGCTCATATCCATTATGCCAATGTAGTGCTCCACCATAACTCCATAACTCCATCTCATAAGTCCCTCCTAATTGCTTATAGAAAGTCTTCATGATTTTTGTAGACTCCCCCATTCCTTCAGCTTTGCTACACAGCGTGTATGATATGACTCAATCGCCTTCTTATAATCCCCTTCTAAGTCGCCCTCCAGCGCTTTCTCAGCTAGCTCACTGGCCGCGCGAAAATCGTCGTAAAAGTATAATTGCTCGATAGCATGGATGATGCTCTGGAACTGCTGCTTCGAGGGGTTGTTTATAGGGAGGTCGAGAGTTTTGTAGATCTGTAGTCCGTTAGTTTTTGAAACGTAGGAAACATAAAGTATATCTTACCTCTCCATTGTCGATCGTAGGCTTCCATGACGCCTTTTGCGCCTCGTAGTCCTCCTGCGACTGAAAATCGCGGGGTACCTTCACCTCCGGTGCAGCGCCGGACTCAGAGTCTGAGGACCCAAGGTCCATAGCTAGAAAGCCACCATCGTCTCCGTCTTCCGCCATATCTTGAACTTGAACACGTCCTGTGGTACAATTGAGAGAGTGGACGTCGAGCAGTGTGGTTCAGAGTCGCATCATCAGGAAAATAAGGTAAGAAAGCTTATCGTGCAGCGGGCACTAAGTGAACCCGCGTTACACGCCTATCTTACCCCGCCAAGGTCCCCCGCACCTACTCCGACTCAGCTGCGGCTCCGTTCTTGTTTCAACGTTGCGGCGTAAATATAAGACGATATGGAGGAGCAAATCACTCGTTTGGTAGATAAATTAAAAAGTATGCATTCCACGATTATTACAAGGCTGAGGCACAACTAACAGACCGCGGCAGACAAGGTCTCGGAGCTCCAACTGGGCTCCCGATACCTCGTAGCTATCTCTGGCATCCCAGGCTCCGGTAACTATTCACATCCTCGTCCCAATCCACATAACCACAAACTAACCACGCCCACACAGGCAAGACGACTCTAGCCCTAGCCATAACCGCACGCCTCAATGCCTCCCACGCCGTCTCGCACCCCTCTTCCCCCCCTTTAGCCGTCTACGTCCCCATGGACGGTTTCCACCTCACCCGCGCACAACTAAGCGCCATGCCCAACGCCGCGGAAGCTCACCAGCGCCGCGGCGCCCCCTGGACCTTTGACCCCCAAAAACTCCTTGATTTCGTGCGCGCGATGAAGGACCCAGCACGGGGAACTGTATTCGGGCCGTCATTTGACCACGCACTTAAGGATCCGGTGGAAGATGATGTGAGAGTTGATGAGAGCGCGCGTGTTGTGGTGCTGGAGGGGCTGTACTTGAGTCTGGAGGCGGGGTTGTGGGGGGAGGTGGGGCGAGAGATGGATGAGAGGTGGTTTGTGGATGTGGAGAGGGAGGTGGCGACGGGGAGGGTGGTAGAGAGGCATGTCAGGAGTGGGGTTTGTGCGTCCAGGGAGGAGGCGGTGGAAAGGGCGACGGGGAGTGATGCGTTGAATGCGGAGGAGATTCTAGCGGGGAGGGGGGAGGTGGAGGAGGTTATTAGGAGTGTGCAGGATGAGAAGTGGGCGGGGTTGAATGTTGAGGATGATGAGTAGGGAGGGTGCAGGGCGCGATATTAGACGGTGTTTCACTACTAAGGCCATCGTAGATGAAGCGATATGATATTTATTGGAATTCGGGGTATCAGTTTCAAAGGGGTTACTTGCTCTCGGATTCGGCACTACGGAGTAATCGCAGGACGTCAGAGACAAGATATAAACTCCCTGCGATAACCAGGGGCCCACCTGCAGCAGTATCAGCCGCCCAGCGCAGTGCTCCCGAGACATCGCTGCCAGCGTCATGCTGCTGTGAAGTTTCCACACCAGCGCTGGAAATACTGCTAAGAATATCCTTCGATGACATTGGTTGTACCCACGGCATCCCATCAACGGGCCCGAATTCAGTCGTCACCACGTTGTCGCCAGGCTGCACAAGGGGCTTCAGAATGTTATCGAGCTCTTTCCCAGCTGATGCGGCGAGGACCCATGTCACTCTAGATGACTTTGGGCGCAGTTTGCGATCGACGAACGCTCCGAGGGCTGCTGCTGATTGCGCATTGTGTGCGCCATCCAGTGTAGTCACCTCCTGGCGTCCGGTAATGGCGCCGATTCCTATCTGTTGCAACCTTCCCGGCCACTGTAATTTCCGTACGGCAGGCAGGATCTGATCCAAGGGTGGATTCGGGTTTCCAGTTGCTATCTGAAATGCGTTGTATGCGCACGCAAGATTATCCAACTGATGCGGCTCGAAATTATCTTCCGATATCTCTTTGGCGACTTCAGAACCCATTGCGCTCAGAGTGACCTCGGTGCCAATGTCCTGAGCATGCTTTTCTACGACTTCCCTCACAGAAGGGGGGTTGGTGCTGTCTAGCACACAGGGTACTCCAGGTCTCATGATGCCTGCTTTTTGCAGTGCTATTTCTTCTAGAGTGTTTCCCAGGAACGACTGGTGGTCAAGTCCCATCTTGGAGATAACAGTGACAGCTTTATTTTCGAGGATATTTGTCGCATCCAGTCTCCCACCCAACCCCACCTCTATAACGCCCATCTCGATCTTCTCTCGCGCAAAGATTTCGAATGCAGTGGCAGTCAGAAGCTCAAATTCAGAGGCACCAATCCCCTCATCCTTGTTCCGGTTGTTGACCAGGCGCTCAGCCTCAAGAAATACCGACTCCTGCACAGCCTTGTCGTTGATCGTAATACAGTCCCACCTGTCGATGAGGTGCGGGGATGTGAAACGGCCGCTTCTGACGCCGCTTGCCTGTAGCATGGCGGAAAGGTACGCGCATATTGTCCCCTTCCCATTAGTACCCGCGACGTGGATCGCTTTCCAAGTCTGAGGCGTGTGTTGAACCAGGCGCGCAATGCGCATCAAGCCAAGCTCTATCATATTCCAGCTGCTGTCGCTCGCATTTCGAGCAAACGAAACTTAGAGTTCACCTCCGACTCATCGCTGTCGCCAAGGTGCCAGGCTGTCGTCGTCTTTGTTGCAGCTGTTGCGGTGCTGCTGGCTATATTTCAGACGTGAGTCAGTCTTTCTGGAGCACCGAGGTCGTATCAATCTCTAGAATCGATGATGATGTTCCTGAAATATTTTAGCGCGAGTCCTTAGCGCGATTTCGGAACAAAAGCCACAGGTACAACAGGGTACTTTTAGTGCTGTACTGGAGCATTGTTACCTCGTGGGGGCGCACGATCTGATTGGTTGATGAATTGTGTCACCCCGTCACGCTTAGCCTTCCCTCCGATCTCCAGACATCGCCCGCCCGCCTCCCCAATAATCCGTCGCTTCAGGCATTATCTCATCCCAAAATCAATTGACGCCGTCGACCCCTACGTCTAAGAATATTATTTGAAATATTTTTGAATCTATCGCGATTTCTATAACCTCAATTCGCGACCGTCCTTCCCTCCACAAATCCAAACTCTTGTCGAACTCTACCCCAGAGTTGACGCGCCACATCTGACATGGGCCTGCCGTAAGTTGCCTTCGCGATTAGCCCCAATCAACACGCTCTGCGGTTGCTAACATGAATTCGCCAACAGATTATTCGTAACGCCTGCTGATAACGGGATATCGCCGAGGCCTGGCGACAAGGAAACTTCCAATGAGCGAACTACCATTCGGAGACAACGTCCCGCCCGTCGGGGGCGCACTATCTCCAGCAGCGAGCGTCTGCGAGAGCACTGGGTCCGAAATGGAGGCAGATTCTCTTTCCAGGAGCCACCGAGCATAACTTCGCAAATGGAAGAAAGCGCTGCCGCTGCTTTAGAAGAAAGAATCACCAGGACTACCATGGAGGAGCGCCGCCGGCGCGCGCAAATGCAGGGCGCGCCCGTCGCGATTCCTTCCCCTTGGGCCGACCGTTCCACGCCCCCTCTACCTTCATCAACGACAGAGAACCCTGCCCCCCGCGTCATGCCGCCGAATCCTTGGGGCTGGAACTCGCAACCCGATGGACCACTTCTTCCTCCAGCGCCAGAGTCTCCCCCTCTATTCGCGGCCCGGGCAGCTTGGAGGAGTGCGCCATCCAGAGGATTTACCCAGCGAGTAGATATCCAACAGCTCTACAATGATCGTGCACACGCCCGCCGCGCAAGGATTGCTATTGCCGCCCGGAACCACCCTTCGAGAAGCATAAGGTTGTCTGTTGCTGAGCAAAATGCATTTTTGGAAGCACAGAATGAGTTGCTCAATTCCCTGACGGAGGAACAATTGATGGCTTCGGATGCTGACCCTTTGGGAACGCCGCCGCCTTGGATGAACAGCTCAATCCTATCCCAGGTCAGTCCGCCATACCCATCGATATAATTTGGTTTTCTAACGTGCCATCTAGCTGAGAGATGAACCAAGCGCAAGCGCAAATGCCTTGCCACCTTCAGAGAACAACTCTTCGGAGAGGCGCCGATTCCGTCTACCACGTGTTGATGGCCTTGGCGACCGTGAGCGGAGCTTAAGCCCTGACGGAGACGGAGCATGGGACACTTTGCTCACCACCATCAGTCCCGATCCCCAACCGCCAAGTGCAGGGTCGTCTTTTGCATCGACGTCCGCCTCTGAAGCTGCCTCGTCGGTACCAACTTCCACATCCTCCGCTACATCAATGGGGCCGCCGATAGAAATCGACTATGGTGCCTCATTCGAGAACATTTGCGAGTATGTTGAAGCTAATTCGCCATCATCGGATCCGGACGAGGAGGAGCAGGAGATGTTGGATTTTTTTGATGCCCGTGAAGCCGGAGAGCGATTCTGGCGTGGCTACACAGATGTTGTGGCAGCGAGAGCTGACCGAGTCGCTAGGCACGCGAGTCAAGCTGATGGGGAGAGTATGGGAGGCATGCAACGCATTGTCCGGCGACTGGCTCGCCGACAGGACATTCCAGATGAGTGGTGGGCAGAAGTTGGGCTCAGCCGGACCATTCCTCACGAGCTGGTCCAGTCATGATAAAAGCAGGAAAAGTTCCACTTTTGTTGAAATATGGGAAAGGGCGCATCGCTGATATTCTCGCTTCTGGGGGCATCCAGGCCATGGGCGGCGTTAGAGAGGAGGAAGTGCCATTATGGAGGCGAAGATTTCATATCACCGTCGACAACGTATGTAATACACATGTAAAGTAACTTGCTTTAACTGCAAAAAGAGCACGATATCCACGGCGACCTCTCGTTATCATAATAGCTTAGTTACTTAGCAGACCAGGGGAAGCTGGTACTTGCCTTGGCTGTACGATAGCCGACACCTTGCATCATTGATTTTAAGCAGATAGAAGGTTATCATAAATGGACACTCAATTCCACTGTGAAAATAAACTTTATAGAAAACTGCAGCTTGCTCGAGTTTGTGTATCTTTCAATTTCTCGAGTCCTTTGATATTATCCCCAGAGTGTATTTGTGGTTATCCCTTGGCTCCACTTCGGCCTCCGGATTAACATGTATGGGTCACGACCACGATCAGAGGACCATCCCTTTTCGGTAGACGCAAGCCACATCCTCAGCCTTACCTGGTGAGACCCCTGCAACCAAGTATACTGGCCGTTTGCCAGCTCAATTTCGGAATCCAGCTCGTACAGACCGGCCAATGCGACTGACTCCCTAACCGATCCTCCCATAGCCCTTCAAGCTTGAGGCTACGACCACGAGACCACGAAATCCCCACGACAAGAGCCCGAAGGCGCCGAGCGTGCTCCTCCAAGACGAACTGCCCCCGATCCTGTCGATACAGCCGCGACCCTTGCCTATAAGCCGGGCCTCTCCTCCGAACTGCCATAGGTGAAACGCAAAGACGAGTTCCGTGAATCGAGCACTGAGGCAGGGCAGATGATGTGATGAGACGTTCTCCAGCACGGCTTGCTTCGTTTCTCTCTACCGGCATACAATAGTGTTGCTGCCACCGCGAGACGCATGGTCATGGTTTCCCATGCGCCATCGTCAGGGGAGCGGCAGGCGAACGGCAGAGCTGGGGCACAGGGACGCGGAAATGGAAGAGTGGAGAGGGCACATGGGACACCGAGGAAGGAGGGTGCGGTGAAGGAGAAGGCGGTGCAGGATCCCGGGTTGAAAGACTACGTGAGTTTCGGCGGCCACAAAGCAAGGGCATATACGAGCATTGTCTGACTTACTGTGCTTTCAGCGTTTAGGAGAGTGTCTCGGAAAAGGCGCGTTTGGGTCAGTGTATAAAGCATTCAACTGGGGGACTGGGGAGGCGGTGGCCGTGAAGCAGATCCGTATTGCGGACTTGCCCAGGAGTGAATTACGCAACATCGAGGTATGCTCAGAAGTTACAATTCCTTGGACTGAGCTGACATTAGCAGGCCGAAATCGATTTATTGAAGAACTTGAATGTAAGTCTTTGTCCACGGTGGCTTTCGTCCCTGTGGACGGCAAGGGCCGAGCCGGTACTAACTGTCTCAGCATGATAATATTGTCAAGTATCTGGGTTTTGTGAAGTCACCAGAGTGTTTAAACATCATTCTCGAGTAAGTCTTGCTGCTCAATTGGTCATAAAACGCTTTCTAAATATGTCAGGTATTGTGAGAACGGCTCTCTGCATTCGATATGCAAGAACTTCGGAAAGTTTCCCGAGAATCTGGTTGGAGTGTATATGGCACAGATACTGCAGGGGCTCCTTTACCTGCATGACCAGGGTGTTATTCACAGAGATATCAAAGGCGCCAATATTTTGACCACCAAAGATGGGAAGGTAAAGCTTGCGGACTTCGGTGTGTCCACGAGTACACTGGCTGCAACAGGAGACAAGGAAGCTCAAGTTGTAGGCACGCCTTACTGGATGGCACCAGAAGTTATCCAGCTTTCAGGAGCAACTACTGCTTCTGATATTTGGAGCTTGGGTTGCACTGTTATAGAGCTTCTGGAGGGAAAGCCGCCGTATCATAAGCTGGCACCAATGCCTGCATTATTTGCCATTGTCAATGATGACCACCCTCCTCTTCCAGAGGGTGTCTCTCCTGTAAGTTACCCAGCCCCTGATACGTTGTTAAAGTTTCTCACAGCGAATATAGGCAGCCCGCGACTTTTTAATGCAATGCTTTCAAAAGGATCCCAATCTCAGAGTTTCAGCGCGCAAGCTCCTAAAGCATGCATGGATTGTTGGATCTCGGCGAAGTGATGCGCCCATACCTAAACCTCCAGCGAACTTCAATGAAGCCGTTGAGGAGGTTAAACAATGGAACGAAGCACTGCGGTCTCCGAACAATGGATCTTTGAAGACCTCAACCAGGTCAAGTGTTGCAAGCCCTCTTCCACAAAGAAGAGATGCCCCTTTGAGGAATGTACACAACGAGCAGCAATCGTCTGCGTTGGGAGTACCTGCCAAAGGCCCCTTGGTTTTGGCAAAGCCTCGGATTTACGCCGAGGCTTTTCGGTCTCCTGAGGCAATCGGTAAGTTGCTTGATTACTTACCTCGCCTACTCCCACTAATAATATTTAATAGGTGATGATAATTGGGACGACGATTTTACCACATCAATCTCGCCAAGCTCTCTCCACCTTCCACACCTCAAACCACACGACAATTTCGGCGGATTGTTTTCCTCGGACAAGTTAAAACTGCTTGCTTCTGCTGATATGGGCTTTGATTCCGGAAGTGACAACTGGGATGAAAACTTTGAAGGCGATTTGATTACTATCAAGGGACCACGTCGCTTCACTGAGCCTGACTACCAAGAGCTTGAGACCATTCGCCCTTATCCTATCAAACCAAAGACGAGCCACGATCTGAAGCCTCCTGCTCCTACAAACCTAGTTCGCAAGCGTTCCATGACGCTCCCTCAACGCCCGAAGACAGCTAACAAAAACCAGCCTACTTCTAAATTTGCCTTGCCAGCGCGACCAGCGGCGCTGTTCCGGGAACAGACTATTGAGGACTACTCTGACCTCTATTTCGAGAACGAAAGCGTGTTTGATAGAAGGATGAGTGCTACAAAGGTAACTTTCTACTTTGAATCATACGTATATGTTCTAAGCATCACTAACGGCCATTCAGGATGACTTGCTTTCTCCAAAGCTATTTCATCCATCTGACTTGACACGCGCGCCGAAATCCGGTTCGCCTGTCATTGGTGGAAGTGTCAGGAGACATATTACGCCACGACAAGATGTAGACGAACTGTCTATTCGACGCGCAAACTCTTCCGTTGAAATCCAACGTTATGCTGAAGATGAAGAAGATGAAGATTTCTCTGCTTTGTTCGCGAACGGCCCCGCCGTCTCAGAGCGCGATGTATCGGATCTTGGCTCCGAGGATGGTGCACTGATGCTTCACTCGAAGCTTTCAAATAACTCCTGGCTTGGAGATGAGGATGATGAAGATGACCCATTCGCATCCCTAGAGCAAGGCTTCGATGAAATGGACCTCCAGGCAAACATTGCGCGCGACAAACACGCACGTCTTTCTACTTTGGTAGAGGGATTGATTAGCTCGCTGAAGACAACTACCGGCGAGGAAATCTTGACTGACAAGTCCGAAGAGCTACTCGATGTTCTATACGAATCTCCAGAATCGAAGGCCATGATCATCAGCGCTCATGGTATGCTTCCAATCCTTGAGATCTTGGAACCATGCACTGTCAAGACTCGGGAGAGCTTGATTCTCTGTCTCCTGAAGGTTGTAAATGCCATTATACTCGGCACTGTTGACATCCAAGAGAACCTGTGCTTCGTTGGAGGCATCCCAATCATCACCAAGTTTGCTGCTAGACAATACTCAAACGAAATCAGACTCGAAGCTGCAGCTTTCGTCCGCCAGATGTATCAAACATCTACCTTGACACTTCAAATGTTTGTCAGTGCCGGTGGTCTCAATGTTCTGGTTGAGTTTCTAGATGAAGACTACGACGAGGCTCGCGACCTTGTCCTCATTGGTGTCAATGGCATTTGGAATGTATTTGAGCTACAGGTAAAGAAACATCGCTCTCGTTTTGGAACAACACAAGCTAATGAAGGATATAGGGGCCAACTCCAAAGAACGACTTCTGTCGCATATTCTCCAGGAGCAAGATCCTCTATCCTCTCTCTTTGGTCCTTAACAGGGTCCTGGATGAAGAAGGAGAGATCCCCGAACTCATTGAGGGACGCATTGTGAACATCTTTTATCTATTCTCTCAAGCTGAGAACTACGTCAAAGAAGTTGTTGCAAACCGCATAATGCTCAAGGGTGTCTTGAAAGACCTTCGCCGAATGTCTCCGATTCATCAGATCACTATGCTCAAGTTCATCAAGAACTTGTCCATGTTGTCCACGACACTGGATGCGTTACACTCTTCGAACGCCATCGAGCTACTCATTGATCTCCTTGGCTCTAGCAGAAGGAGGAACCAAGTTCATTTCCGAGAGATCTGCAACCAGGTCCTCAACACAATGTATAACTTGTGTAGGTTGAGCAAGGTTCGACAGGAAGACGCAGCAGTAAATGGGATAATCCCACTGCTGAAGAAGATCATGGAGGGCGATAGACCACCAAAGGAGTTTGCACTCCCAATCTTGTGTGACATGGCTCATTCTGGAAAGGTTGGACGAAAGTACCTGTGGCAAAACCAAGGTCTTCAGTTCTACATCTCTTTGTTGGCAGACCAGTATTGGCAGGTTACGGCTTTGGATGCCATCTTTATATGGTACGTACAAAGGAGTATATTCAACTACATTGTGCTAATCGTACTAGGCTCCAAGAAGAGACAGCTCGAGTCGAAAAATGCCTTCTCGATGGTCATTTCACAGAAGCAATCGTCAAATGTTTTAACACTCCGAAGGCAAACAACTTCGACTACAACCTACTCGAGCCACTTCAAAAGCTTCTCCGACTGTCACCACCAGTTGCCGCTTCACTCGCCCGCTTTGATATGTACTCCGGTATCCTTCAGAAGCTAAACCACAAGAAAGCTGTCATCCGTCTCAACTTGCTGAGGATCGCCCGCAGTATCTGTGAACCAAGTGAAGAATGCGAGCAGGACATTAGATCCCACCATCTCTTCGAGGCCATTGAGGGATTGGCAGATCACGATGGTGCAGTGTTGGTGAGAAACATGGCAAGCGAGCTTGTCAGGTCCACGTTTGAGACCACAGGTGTCCGTGAACAAGACGTGCACAGCAGTGCCAGCAAGAGCCGTAGGAATGTTAGAAGGCAGAGTTCGTTCCCTACGCCGAGCCAGAGAATGGCGAGCCCCACTACTCCTACACACGGTGGCCGTGCCAATATCAGCTTTGGAACCTTGATGGATTCGTTCAACTCACCAAGGCGCCCTGGTCTGAGTGGAGAAGGCCGTTCTCGCCCAAGCAGCAGGGATGGCCCACAGATGCTGAGCAAAATGGCAAGTTCGGAGTCTATGGTTGGGACTCCTGTTATCAAGAGCCGCCTTCCTAGGACCTCAGCTGCGTTGAGAACTTCCAGGGCATCCCTGGCTGGACCCATCCCACGGGATTCAAGGGTTGAGCCAACATTCAGCCCCAGGAAGAGAGGAGACAGCGGTGGAAGCCTGACCAGCAGCAGCAGTGGAGGGAGGGTCAAGAGCGACCCGAAACAACCAAGTGCCAGTATGAGCCACCTGGTGTCAAAGAGAAGGCCAAGGGCCCCAAGCGGCGACATCAAGTGGTCTTGATCTGGAAGACGCGATCATAGTTTTAGCGGCGCAAGCTGCTGGCTAGTTATCACGTTGAAATCAAAAGCAACAATTCGGAATATGGGAGCGAATGATGCTCCCATGGGTCTGGTGGGTATAATTGTTTTTACGCCATGTTCGCCAGGGGCGTTTGTATTATGGGATACGCTTTTTGCTGCATAGATAGCGGAGGGGGGCGGGGATGGATGACCTCAGTGTTATGGATCACAGACTTATGGATCAGAGAAACTTGTTATGCCGGTGTCTGTTCAAGCAAAAGACGCAATGAGATTATAGGAATTAGCTAAACAATCCTATAATAAATGACTATTTAAATTCAATCTTTCGATATCACAAGGGCAAGTAAGAATTATGTTTTGGGGTAAGTCCTCACTAAGACAGTGTAGCTCAGCAAAACATGGAGAGGATACAGCATATTCATGACTTGACCAGGTCATATACTGCGCGCATATAGACCACTGTCCGTCCTTAAGATTCATAGAATATATAACCTATGTGTATTTATCACGCTATATTGTTAAGTACAGCCAATCTCTGTTCAATCTCTCCAACTAATTATATCATTTATTTCCACCCCTTAAGCTTCTTCATAGACCCCTCCTGGTCAAGAGCCTTATGCATATCAAAGCTCTGCCACAACAAGTGTGGCTCATGCAACCAACCTCTCTTCGTGCACTCGAATTCTGCCTTGGCAATATAGTCCTCCAGGATAGCCCTGTACTCTGGATGCGCGCACTTGTTCACAATAACCCTCGATCTCTCCTTGGGGCTCAGTCCACGGACATCAGCGAGGCCCTGCTCAGTCACCACGACATCTAGATCGTGCTCGGTCTGGTCAACATGCGTGGCCATTGGAACGATGCAAGAGACTCCGTGGGGATCAATCTTGGAGGGGCGCGTGGACGGGGTGTGCATGATGGAGTATTTGCTGTTTCGCAAGAAATCCGCAGATCCGCCGATTCCGTTGAGCATGCGAGAGCCCATGACGTTGGTCGAGTTTGCGTGGGCGTAGATGTCGACCTCCACTGGGGTGTTCATTCCAATGACACCTAGGCGGCGAATGATCTCAGGTGAGTTGGAGACTTGTTGGGCACGGAGGAGAAGTTTGTCGAAGTAGTGGTCCCAGTTATCATAGAATCGCTTGAAACCGTCGGGGGAGAAGCGGATTGAGGTTGCAGTGGCGAAATCGAGCTTGCCTGAATCAAAGAGATCAAGGAAGGTATCCTGGAGGACTTCAGTCCAGACACGGAGATCCTTGAAGTTGGACTCAGCAAGGCCACCGATGACAGCGTTGGCAATGTTTCCAATGCCAGATTGGATAGGTAGGAGGTTTTCCGGTAGGCGGCCGTGCTTAACTTCGTGCTCCAGGAACTCGATGAGATGGCCAGCAATCGCTTTCGAGCCTGCATCAGCGGGGTTGTTAGGCTGGGTCTGGTCTTGATAGTTCGACTCGACAATTGCCACAATCTTCTCAGAGTCAACTGGGATGTAGTTCGTGCCAATACGATCTTCAGGGGCCATGATGAGATAGGGCTTGCGGTTCGGCGGGAGGTCCATCATAGTAATATCATGGAGACCCTCGAACGAAGGCATGGATGTGTTGACCTCGACAATAATCTTTCTCTGGTTAGTGAACTCTCACACACGTTGCATATTCAGTCTCCTGACATTCCTATCAGGTGATCTGAGTATTAGGAATACCATGACATACCTTGTCGGCCATTTGGATCAGCTCTGGAGTAGCTCCAACAGAAGCACCTGGGATAATGCCCCCTGTTTCCGTGATGGCTGTAGCCTCAACGATTACAACATCGAGCTTAGGCTTCGGCCTGTCTTTGGTATAAAATCCCTGCAGTCATGTGAGCATTCCTCTTTGGCGTTTTTGGGGATGTAAACATACATAGACAAGGTCTGCAGGGAACATGCTCAGGTGCTTGTCGAAAAACTCGATGCGCCCCTCATTGATACCCTTTGCAATGGACTTTCCGACTTGGTGAGGTGACCGCCGTTCGATCATATCGAGTGCCGCCCAGCGATTTTCCGTCTCTGCCCCTGATGATGCGCCCACAAAAAGCGAATACTTTAACTTGCCCTGCAAGTTATTCTTCTCTACATGGTCCGCAAGCATAGTTGGGATCATCTTCGGGTAACCTAAGTTGGATATTAGACCAGATATCTCCGTATACTCCATTATTCTCTTGTTTACTTACCTACTCCGGTGAAACCGGACCAGCCAATGTATGATCCATTGGGGAACAGTTTGATCAAGTCTTCTGGGTTGGCAATCTTGTTGTATAAGCTCGTCCGTCTCACTCTGGACTTCAGGGCCGCCGAAGCTATTGCGGGAGCAGACATCTTTGGCGACCAATCTTCAACGTAAAAAGTAGTCAACGAAGCAGTCAATCATCAAATATATTGGGAAGCAAAATGGAGGAAAAGCATGATATATGATAACTACGTAGATGGCCCGCGCTAAACCTAAACGGTTTTGGTTACCGACAGAATAAGCGTCAAAAGCGACATCGGGAATAATTATCAAACGCTGATTGGCTAACGGCAAGGTTCGGCCAGTGACGTATGAAGCTCCACCAAACCAGTCGTTCTAAAGCCAACGGACGACTGGAAATATTTTGAACTAGGGCGGCAAACTGGCCCGGCAGTCTAAAATTAATACGTGGACTCCGTATTGATCGCCGATATGCTTTCTAATATGCGCCCGCTCTCTTCGCGTATTTTGGCATAGGGACAAGCTCTACGTTCTCGAGGGCAGTCAACACAGGAGTTCCCGCAGTTAGGGACAGGCCCTCAAGCTTAGCACCGCTTGGCTGTTGAGCCCAGAGTGTTAGTGCCACTGTGTTTGAACCCTGATAGTTCAAAATTCCCTGAGGAACTGAGAAATCCACTTGTGGACCAATGTTGTTGATGTATTTGCCGAATTGGTATCCATTCACGTACAACTGAGCACGGAATTTTTCGTTTGACTTGGTCTTCTTGAAGGTGAAAGATAGCGGTACATCCCACCCCTTGGGGATATGGAGATCCAATTCAGCAGTGTAGAAGGCGACTCCTGCTTTGGAGATACCGGTTGTGGGCTTTGAAGCTTTCCAGCCGTTAGTGGGAGGCTTCTGCTGATGCCAGCCCTGTCTTTCGGGGAACAGGCCGCCTTCGTTCAGTGGGCCGCGAGTCTTGTCAACATAATCTTCGCCGCCAAGGTTTCCTGTAAGCTTCCAAGTGATATCTGATTGTTTTCTCCCCGCGAATTCGTAGTGCAGTATCCCGTTGGGGTTCTTCATTGAATCAGATCCGATCACCCAGTTTCCGTCGTATCCCATGTTGTCCATCAACATCGTCAGAACGTATTTCTTTCCCTTGGAGAGCTTGCCGAGGGTATATGTTGAGTTGGTATCTCCAACAATTGCATCGCCAGCATTTGAGCCCAGGTTGACTCCATTGAGCCATGCGGAAGTGCCGTATGCGTTCCTTCCCTGAGTATAAATGGTGATGGTAGTCTCCTGTCCAGTTGCAACGAAATGTCCGCGATAGATAAGATACCCGTAGTGGAAACCGTAGTCACTAGAGTAAAGACTGGTTGGAGTAGTCAGGTTACGATAAGTATTTGTGCTGGTTTTCTTGTCCGCAGAAGGCCATGCTGAATCGTCATAGCTGGTTTGAATCTCGGGCAAGGCATCAGTAGACTTCCATTGAAGACGCTCCAGGTCTGGAATATTGATAAATGGGCGCTGGTATTTAACAAGGCCATGCCATGATCCAGTGGATTTGCTTGTTTCGATAGCAACAGGTTGGCCGTTGATTGTCAATTTCTTTGCTGACTTCGGGGCGCCAATAACCTCAAATGGGGTCGTAGCGTTGAAGTCACCGGTCAATTGAAGGGTGTTGCCCTTCGTTGCAGCTGTGCGAACCAGATATCCAGCCTTGACTATGACAGCAGATCCGTCTGCAAGATCTGGAACCCAGTAGTTATACGCAGAATTGCGATCTAGATAGGCTTGTTAGCTTACGCAATCCATGTGCAAGACAGAATCCTTACCAAGGATATACACAGACAGGTCACCAATCTTTACAATACTGCGAGAAGCCGATGTCTTCCACTGTAGCACGACATTTCCGTCGATCGACTTCGTGGTGACTCCTTTGCCTTCAATTATTGTTGGCTTGGCAGTTGACACGATAGATGCCTCGTGTAGCTCCTCTGGACCTCCGTACAGAATCAGGACTTTGCCGCTATCAAACTTCTTCCATGTGAATACTTCCGCGGTGGAATATAGAAGGGTTGTCCCTCCCACATTGTAATCAGTGACATGGACCTTGGAATCTCTGCCATTGAGAGTCAACTTTCCTCCCAGTCGAGGAACGGTCAGCTTTCCTGCACTTGTTGCAATATTTAATCGGTAGGTCGTTGTCTCTGTGCTGTTATAAATATTGTGTCTCACAATGTAAAACGATGATGGTGCCTCGCTGCCAATAACGGGAGTTACAGCAAGATTGACATTGTCTGTATAAAGCGTAGTTGAAAGGTTCGTAGGAACTGCAGTTAAATAGTCTGGCGAAACCTTGAGGAATTGGGCTTGTAGTTTGGCCTCGCTGTACTTTTCTCTCGTTATGGTTCGGTCAGCTTTAATCGCCTGTCTTAAATGTCAGCCCAATACGATACGCATGGGTTAGGAAGTAATCATACAGCGCCGTAGTCGTAAGTCGAGAAACCACCATAGTGACCGAGGTTTCCCCAGTTCAATCCACCATAGGTCTACCAGTGGGGTTAGCACTAAGTCATTATTAAAGGAGGCGAGAGAATAATACCATGTAGAGGTTCATGATCGAGATACCAGCAGCATAGTTATTCTTGTAGAGCACACGCTCAGCCTCTTGGTTAACAAGCTCAGCACATTTGTCAATGGGCCACCCTCCCCAAGGTGAGAATGCACCACCTTGGAACTAGGTTAATATATGTTAGTTCTTTTCCACGATACTGTTTTGGGGCTAATGGCATACCTCCGGAATGGTGTAGGGGGTGTTGGGACTAATTTCAACCCGGGTCGAGTACTGGTCGGTCCTCAGCCCATCTGCTGGCCACACCGTGGGATCGGAGCAATCAAATCCAATTCTTCACAAGGGTTAGTATTTTAGCAGAGAGAGATCTTGTGGTACTTACGGATAGTTGTCATGAGCATATATGTCCACCTCTCCGAGCCCAGTCCCTGGAGCATTATGGCCACCAGACCAAGCATCGTTGTTAATGAGTGGGACGACAATCCCAGCTTTCCGCACCTGATCAATGACACGTTGGAAGTAGGGCGCATCAGGGAATACAGCGGGCGGTATGCCTCCCGAATACTCGTTTTCGGGTTGATATAAAATAACTAGATAGTGTCAGCATCTTCCTCAAGGAACGGCTTGTTGAGCCTACCTGGGCCGCCGTTCGTGATTTGAGCCTTTGCAATTATGGCTCCGATGGAAGCGACATATCTATTGAAGTTGAGTACGAGGTCTTGGATATATTGACAGGGGGGCTCACAATTCTGTTGCCTCCATGTAGTCATCCGCATTTGTGCGGATCATGCCTTTGATACGCTGCAGCCAGCCTGGAAGTCCGCCTGCTGCCACTTCTGCATTGATATATGGACCCGGACGCTGTGGCCATGGTCTCAGTTGGAATCATTTAAACAACTAGAGTTAACTCACCGCGATCAACCAAATTCCGGCCTTGGTAGCGGCTTCGAAGAAGGGCTCGTAAGCAAATACGCCATCTGCTCTGAACTCTCCTTGCTTCCCCTCAAGAAGGTTCCAGTCGACGTAAAATGACACAGTGTTGTATCCGAGTGCCTTGATCTTTTCGAAAAGGTCGAGCCACAACGAAGGCACGGGAAGTCTAGCATTATGTCAGGGTTGTGTTATGTTTCTCATTTAAATCTTTGGTGACAAGGTGACATGTCCCAATGGGTGGTGTGGACATAATAAAAATGCCTTCAATTAAACAATTCTCACAATAAAAAAAATAGACCCAGGATAAAAGTTGAAAGGCAATTAATTTAGTCAATTACTTACCTCCAAGGATGAACTTCTCCAGAGAAAATCATGGCACGTTTCCCATGGATGAACAAGGAATGCTCGTCCCAGGTGACCTAAGTATCATTTAGATCACGAACATAATCACATATAGGCTTGAAGGGCTGACTAACGACATCCTGAAGCAAGTCGCGCTTATCATAGTCTCTAATGAAAGTAGACGGCTTGCCCGAAACGGCTGCTGCTGCTGTGCCCTGAAAGGCGACACAGGCAGCTGTAACTAGCGTTGAGATCTTCATATTTCGAAGTGCTCTACGAACGCGTACTTCCACGAGTTCACGAGTGCCATTGACAACAGAGGCAACCCGTCCTTATTATAACCTCTAATACGCATCGTATCGGCTTCGGGCTCCCATCTTCCGTTGTCAACAATTGAAAAAGCTTGGTTCATTGCTAGGCTCTTGCAGCATATAGTATCATCACCGGCGGGGGCGGGGCTGTTGGCCGCAGGAGGTTAAAGTCAAAATATTTGGCACGAGTAAGCTATTTCTCCGTACAACATAGCCGCTCCGACTACCCCGAATTGCACTGTCAATTGCGGAGAGAACATATTAGTTTAGTTGTACCCCGCACCTACCCCAAGAGCTTTTTCAAGATCTGGGCATGGGTTAATATATAATTTCGGTAATGACGCGAGAGCAACTATTTTGCAAGGGTCAATGTCCAGTGGGGTGAGCTGCTGGGGATTGTTAATTTGCACGCGTTGCTTTGGATAGCGAGGTAGGTCAAGTCAGATAATAATGTAAGGTACCGGATCAGACCAAATGCAAAGTTAATATAAGTTGAATTGTGTAGTTCAGTGACCCAAACGCCTGGAGATCAGCGCCGACCACATAAATATATCATAAGTATATCATCAATATATCATAAATACATGAAAATCGCTACAAGACAAGAGCATTCCGATCTCCCCCCTCAGTGAGTAGAAACCCCACTATTCTGCCTCATTCTTCTTATATACTCCTTGTCGGCAGTATCTCTTTGTGGCATCTCACCACCATTAATCTCCCTCAAATATTCCTCTAGATGGACTGATTCCGCAATCAATCGGTCAGCTCCTTCATACAGCTTCTCTACTTCGACATCTAGATCCTTCGCCACATCGAGGAGCTTCAGCGTCGACTTTTCGTCTTGCTCTTGATCAGCCCTTATTCTTGTTTCCTCTGCTTCCTTGTGCATGGCACGCGCATCTGCCAAGATGCGCTCTGCCTCCCTTCCCAAGTGCTCACGCTTTTCCTGGACTTTTATGACTTCCCCTGGGGACCTCGGCGACTCGGGCGATAATGGGTTGAAGCCCATACCTGGGAAGTTGCCCGGCATTTGAATGCCAGGGAGGCCCTTTGGAAACCCTGGAATAGAAGGCATATTGTGCATGCCAGGTGGGCCATTTGGAAACCCTGGAATAGAAGGCATGTTGCGCATGCCAGGCGACCCATTTGGAAATCCTGGAACGGAACCGCCGTTCTGTATGAACCCTGTTTCGAGAGGTGCATACTCATCATACTCCGTCGCAGCCGCTTTCTCTTTGCCCTTTCCCCGACTCCTTCTCGCCGCCCTCTCCTCCCTTCTCTTCTGCTTCGCTTGAGTTCTCAGTTCTTTTCGCTGTTTCCTCCTTTCCTTTCTTATTGACTTCCTCTTCACTGCCCTGCTCTTCTTAAGCTCCTTGAACGCCTTGGTCAGTGCCCTTAGCTCTGCTTTTAGTTCAGTAAGCTCCTGCCCTTCCGGTTTCCTTGCATGTTTGGCCAATTTAATGTCTCTCTTGAGAGTTTTGACGCTTTCCTTGCTAACTGGTTGCTCAGGGTGATTGAGCCATTCCATCAGGCTTTGCTTGACAACATGCAGCTGATTTGGTTTTAAATCACTGACGTCAGGTAAGCTTCCCTCCGAGTCTTCAGTCCCCACCGTATCATCGCTAGACGAACTGTGCGAGCTGATTGACCTCGATCTATCACCACCATTCTTATCTCCTCCATCCTTCATATTCCGCCCTCGCTCAGCGTATGGGTTTGGCGGCGCTGGACTAGAGCTATTGGTAGTTCCAAAAGTCATACTCCCAAGTTTGAACCCCTCATCATTGGCAACAAGCATATTCCCGATGCGAAATCCAGATTTATCTGCAACCATAGGTCCAAGTCGGAAGCCATCATTCCCCGCGGACATCACTCTCCCAACGTGAAAGCCGGAGGCATCTGCACATACCAAACCGCCACGGCGGCCAAAACCCCTAAATCCATCCCGTGGGGTGGCTCCACATCCGTCTCTGTCAAATCCGCCACGCCCTCTGCGGCCGCGTCCGTGTCCGTCTCCGTGTCCGTGTCTTCGTCCCGGCCCCTGAGGGCCCCAACCCCATCCCCTCTGTTCTCGTTCCCCGCCCACACTATCACGATCCGAGGCCGTTTCCGAACCTGTAGTCTGCCATCCCGGCCTGGAGGGCATCGACCTTGTAGCCGGCGGTGGCTCCGTGGTAGTCCTTGGTGGAAGAGCCGGCGGATCCGGCTCGCTCACATTAGCTAAAACGCGGACGCCTCTGGGTCCAAAAAATCCAGTGTTCCACTCCAAGACCACAGCTGCGATATCATCTTCCGGAGGCCCTGAAAGATCGACTTTGGAGGGCTGGAGAGTATTTAACTGTGCGTCAACGGCAGATAAGTCCGAGGCGCCTTCTGGTGAAAGAGTAAGCCCATGCATGCGCCTATCGAGGACTTCGGCCTTCATTTTCTCGCTCGCCACGAGCCCATTTGACTGATCGATATGGTGTGGGATGACATAGTTTATGAATGTCGCCCAGTCCTGAGTTGTAATATCTAAATCTGCGAATTCGGGGATATAAGGCAAGTCGTCTGGTGTGCTCGCGGGCCCTACGGCAATCTCATGGGGAATGGGACGTCTGGGAACCTTCCGTGGTGGTGGGCGGCTTTCGAAGTATAGGCGGGCGGCTGACGCATAAGAGTCGTTATTCACAGACTCAGCTGGAGTATAAATGACTGAGTTGTTGGTAGAAGCCTGAGAGGCATCATCGGTTTGAGTAGTCGACCGGCTTAGGTCAGGAGGAGCGCTCAAAGGCGAACGGCCGGAGTTCGAATAAATGTCCGTTTCACTGTAGGGAGGAGGGGGTGCGTTGTCCATGGCTGGAAGTGTACCAAAGCACTGCTTATGTGGTAGTAAATAGGTGATAGATAAGCCGACAATAAGTGTCGAGGCAAGAAGAAAGGACCAACTGTTGCGTCGATGTCGACCGACGGTTCAAGATTTAGAGCATCACCAAAGATCACGACAGCGAGGAATCCAAAGTCTTGCACGATTGTCGCATTACTGCAGAGCTGCCTGGCAGGATTGACTCTATTATCTATTTGAGCGGGGAAAGTCCCTTGCCGCTACTGGATGTCACAGGGATATGCAAGGCTGAGCCAACGCGGCCCTGCCGAGCTACCCAACCATAGCTTAGTGACAGATGTCAGCAAGCGGCGCCATTCTGGCTTACGCGTTTCCCACAGTATTATGCAACCCAAACAGAGACTGGCGAACAAGTTAATTGTCGTGCGGCAGAAACAAGCCTTACGAAGCGCATATATATCCTGAAGAGGTGACGGCGAGGCCGCGTGTCGCCGATCGCTGAAATGTTTTGACAGCTTGTTTTTGGAGGTTTTTGGTCCCTCAAAAGCGGACTTCGGGGTTGTGAAAGTTTGTATCCTCGGGCTTATAATGATCCGCCACGATTCTGTAGAGATATGATGGTGCGTGTGCCCCACTATAGAATGTTAATATGGGGGAATTTATGTTGAGACTTCGACAAAAAAATGGTTGAACTTACAGGTTGGTGATGTAAAGGTCAACAAGCTCCGGAGGAACATAGTCGAAGAGTGGGTTCTCGACGTCCATCTTCTCCACAAAGTCACCGTCCTCGTAGGTGATAATCTTCGACGGGTCGCCATACTCGATCAGCGATTCGAACTCATACGGATACTGGGGGCTAAGCTTATAAACACCAGATACCACAATAACGGGTGTCCTGTGCTTGTTGGCGGCTTTGGCGATGATACGAGCCCCAGACGCCGCAACTAAACCGCCGTTGGCAATAACCGCATGTGTGGCCAGAATCACCTTGTTCACTCGCGACATGATCGCGAAGACGGATGAATCTGTGATCAGAACCACGGTAAGGCCTGCTGCTGTTAATGACTTTTGGAACTGCTCGAGACCAAGCTCATCCTCCTCGTCGTCATGTGGGGTTAGCACACCCATAGCAGCACTATGCGTCTGCTCATGATCATTAGGGTATGACTCCGCGACAATAACAGTAAACTTGCGCTTAGCTGCCGCTTTGAGAAGAAACTGGTGTACCGTCTGTGACGATGTATGTGTGAGGATAATCTCGTTGGAGTGGATGTGCTCGTGGGCATAACTCGCAATTCGCTCGTCGGATTGGAGAAGCTCGTCGATGATCTCGTTGATGCCGTCACAAATCTCCGATTTTAGGTCTCGAGTGCTAGTTGTAATCCTCCTTGAGAGCGCTGCTGCATCGACGCCTTTGTCGCTCGGTGATGGCACTCCTGGGGGTGTAGGGTCCTCGGACGGAGTAGCTGAGAGGAGGCTGAACATCGACTGGACAGCAGGGACTCCGCCCACTACTGCGTATGATGTATGGGAAGTCATGAGAGACGGCCTTGCGTGCTGGTCAAATGGGTTTCTTGCTGATGCTGAGTCGGCAGTAGATGGTCGCGGGTGGCTCAATGCTGGGGGGGCGTGCATTCGATTTGGCGTCACAGAGCCAGCATCGCTGCTGACGTCTTCATTTCTCTCCTCCAGGATTTCATCTCTGATCAGACCCAATACACGTCGGACAATGTTGCCCACTACCATCTCTCTTGGCTGGGCCTCCATAAGCCTTTGTCCCACATCCTGTATGCGTCGAATAAGATCTTCTGCGTCTCTCCATTTCAAGCTTGATACGACCCGGCGCAATAGTTTTGCCGTCGCGACGGCACATGGCCTCGAGTTTCTGATTTGTCTTTGTTTGAGGAGTCTGAGGGTGAATCAGTATGTGTTCGCAACGCGACAAAAGTTTGTGAGGTCAACTAACGAGACCAGGAGCTCAATGCATGACTCCACAGGGTGATTCTCCTTGTCCTTGAGATATGCTAGAAATGTTGACAGGGTTGGCGTGTAGCCAGCTACGGAAGGCGCCATTGTCGCGCGGGGGCGGGGGGTTGACTTCGTCCGTTTTATGAGGCTGTTGAAATGTGTGACTCAATCGCTTTTGAAGTTGAGTTTGTGGGTAGTGAATCGCAACTAGGTAGACCTTAAATTCGTATTTCTCTGTGTCGTGATGGTATTCGTGGAGATGGGAGAGAACAAAAGGCGCAAGTTGTAAGGCTATTATTTTGCAGTTAAGTGAGGCTGGAAGTTGCTCATCGCTCCAGTGTTCGGAAAATGTTCCGTGAACGACGGTGCAAGGGTTCCGGCGAAGCTCGGGCCGTGGATTCCAACTCCAACCCAACCACCGTCATCAACAGTACGAAGAAGTTCAACAACTCAACTCGAAAGACACTTGTTTCGTGGCCGTCAAATCCGCGGATTTACAGGCAAGAGCGAGATTGTACTTTTTGTCGCCTTTGTTTGCCGTTCGCATCCAGCGTTGCTGTAGCAAAAGCAGACGGGTCCATTGTAAGATTACGACAACTGCGACAGTCGCATCCGACAACCTCCTACAATAGAGCAGTCGCAAGAGAAAGATATTCCATACGGCACCAAGACTGCGTACAAAACCGAAACGTGGCCTTCCACTGTCATAGACATCTTCTACCAGCACCTTGCTGCCTGAAACGCGACACCCTTTGACTCGCCAACGCCACCTCTCATTCATGGCTTGGATACGAAGATGAACTCCCTCAACATCCTATCGGCGCGGGTTTCGCCGCCGCCTTCGCGAAGCAACTCCTATGGCAGCTCCCTAAGCCTCGCCGGAAGCGCGTCAATACAACCAAGCAGTCTTGCCGAGGATGCAGTAGACGAGCACGACGAAGAGGATGGCGCGGCAGAGGCAGGGGAAGAAACCTCCACGGAGGCAGGACATACCGGCATAGATGAGAAGGCCCCAATGCTAGAAGATAGGAAGGCGGATATACAGTCGAGGCCGAGGGGCTTTGTCTTCTTCTCGAAACGAATAGCGGCCGCGTTTGTGAACTCTGTACGATGGGTGGTATCGGCGATAATAGCGCCGGGGTTTTATATAATAGCATGTTTGTACGATCACGACGGAAACTTCGCACCCCTATTTCAAGTGCGGAGGATTGGAGGGTATTTCTGGAGAGGGGAGATGAGCCACGAAGGCTTGAGCAGCGAACGCAACGCGCTACTAGAAAAGCACGCAGCCTCAACCAGGCGGCCCTCCATACGGCCCCAAAAGAACGCTTCACTATCCTCCCAGCTCTCCTCCGAATCCGAATCCGAGCGCGACTTGGACTCCCGCCCGACCAGCTCAGCCGGCCGACACACCCGCTCCAAATCCCTCAAGCCGAACGACGAGACGACCCCCGCGCGCCGCTCTATCCGCATCAAGCTTCACAACGAAGACGCGCGGCAGGACCGCAGGCACCGCAAGTCGCAGTCCACGAACTCGCCTATGACACAGTCTGATGGCGCCGGTGGCGCTAGTCCTGCTCTTACTGAAATCACACCCGCTACGCTCAAGTCCCCCACCTCGCCGCCGGCGACGCTCTCGATGGCCAAGTATCCGCGCGCGCCTGCGCCGCCGAGGCCGCTGATCCCGAAGAGGCAGCCGAGTTATACGATGGCTGAGCCGATTAATGGACGGGGCCCGCAGAAGACGTTGATTCTCGATCTCGACGAGACGCTGATCCATTCCATGGCCAAAGGCGGGCGTATGTCCACCGGACACATGGTGGAAGTGAAGCTCAACACCTTCGTCGCCGCCTCAGGGGTCCCGATTGCCGGACCCCAACACCCAATCCTGTATTACGTGCACAAGCGACCTCACTGCGACGACTTCCTGCGGCGCGTGTGCAAGTGGTATAACCTGGTGATTTTCACGGCGTCGGTGCAGGAGTATGCGGACCCTGTGATTGACTGGCTGGAGCAGGAGCGCAAGTTCTTCAGCGGGAGGCTGTATAGGCAGCATTGCACGTTTAGACATGGGGCGTTTATCAAGGATCTGAGCAGTGTGGAGCCGGACTTGAGTCGGGTTATGATTTTGGATAATAGCCCGTTGAGTTACATGTTTCATCAAGGTATGTTGGATGTGTGGTGGTGTTGGGGCAGAGTTGGGCTTGTTGCTAACGATTGTGATAGACAATGCTATCCCGATAGAAGGCTGGATTAACGATCCAACAGATAATGATCTGCTGCACTTGGTACCGCTGCTCGAAGGGCTACAGCATGTCACGGATGTGAGAGCGCTGCTTGCCCTGCGAGGTGGAGAGGATGGGAAGCACATGGTGACCTGAATAATGAAAGTTGTTCCCTGTTAGCATCAACCACAAGCCCATGTGCAAAACAAAACAGCCAGCGGTCCTCTTCCAGTGCCAGCTCATCTTGTACCATTTACGATATCTCATCAAATGTATTCATATATACCCAACTATCTACCACGCCTCAACCACTCCCAAACCTCATCCCCCCATTCGCCGACACAACCTGCCCCGTAACCCATCCCGCATCCTTCGTACAAAGCATCCCCACCACCCCCGCAATCTCCCACGTATACGCCGGCCTCCCCCCCGCCTTGTCCGCCCCCTCCACAAGCTCCTTATCATCCAGCTCGGGTCTAATCTTCTCCAACGGCGCCCCCTGAATAAACGGTCTAATCCCCTCCATAAACTCCTCCGAGTTCCCAAACCACATGCTGGTAGCCACGGGGCCCGGATTAATCGAATTCACAGTCGCATTCTCGCTCAACTCCCTAGCCCACGTCCTCGTCATAGCATCCAACGCCGCTTTCGTGCCGCCGTAGATGGATTGTCCCACGAACCCGGCTTGCGCGGAGATGCTGCTGATGTTGACTATGCGCCCGGAGCGGTCGGTGGGGAGATGCGGTTGTGCGGCTTGCATGAGCAGGAGGGGACCGCGAACGTTGACGTGGTATCCGCTGTCGAAATCCGCGATTTGGATGGCGGGGAGGAAGTCGTTGACTGCTACGCCGGCGTTGTTGATGATGATGTCGAGGATGAAGGTGCGGCCGTCGGCTTCGCGGGCAGATTTGGCGGAGGCGATGAGCTGCGAGGGCCCGGTGAGAGTGCCCATGTCGGCTTGGATTATGTAGCTGGAGACGCTGTGGTCTTTGAGGAGTTTGGCGGAGAGCTCCTCGGTGGGGGCTTGGGAGGAGGGGGAGGTGTAGTTGAGGATTAGGGTTGCGCCTTTGGAGGCGAGGTTCTCGGCGATGGCGGCGCCAATGCCTGGGGGGGGTTAGTATGGTAATGAGGCTTCATCGGGATAATCATACCTCTAGAAGCTCCAGTAATAAGAGCGAGCTTGCCCTCCAAAGCTCTAGGAACCAAAGTTGGAGCCATCGTGTCGATATCTAAGCAGCACTTGGCGGATTTATCACCAACGTCTCAACGAAGTTATAATATTCCAGTATCAACTCTTCCTACAAAAACCCAAGAACAAGATGAGAACCTCCAACAAAAAAAAAGAATCCTCTCCTTTATATAGTCCCACCCCACGTCCCCCAAATTCCGGAGCAGATCTCTCCGAAAGAGCCACTATCACACATCGCAAAGCGCGTGGTCGGTATCCCAATACCCCGCAGGACCACACCATCCCACCTCTCACCCCCACCAAGAAAAACGACGCTACTAACCCACCGGGCACCACCGGCGAACCCGCCGAAGCACGGACGGAGAGACACATAATCCGGCCCCTCTCGAAAATCGCCAACAGCTCTCACTACCGACCTCACCTCACCTCACCTCCACGCAGCTACTCCCAATCCACCAATCCACCACAACCACCCCCTCCACAAACGCCGGTCGCAAGACCCCCCCAACCTTAACCATGGACATCCGCCTCCTCCACGCCTCGGACATCCCGCACGTCCAACACGCCAACATCACCAACCTCCCCGAGAACTACTTCATGAAATACTACCTCTACCACGCGCTCTCCTGGCCACAACTCTCCTTCGTCGCCGTGGACGTGTCGCGTCCGCCGAAGTCTCCCTATGATCCCCCGAGAATTGTCGGGTATGTGTTGGCGAAGATGGAGGAGGAGCCGGCGGATGGGGTGGCGCATGGGCATATTACGAGTTTGAGTGTTATGAGGACGCATCGGAGGTTGGGGATTGCGGAGAAATTGATGAGGCAGGCTCGTGGGTCTTCCTTTTTCTTAAACTCCCCATATTTCCCTCTTCCCCTTTCCCCCTTCCCGCCTTCTTCTCCCCGTCTCGAGATCTTGTTTTTAGTCGAGGGGCGGAAGGCGGTAGGAGGGGAAGGGGGTGAATAGATGGTGAAAAGGGTGTTGGCTAATGGCAAGCAGAAAAAGCAATGGTAGAAACCTTCCAATCCCGCTACGTCTCCCTCCACGTCCGCATCTCCAACAACGCCGCCCTGCGCCTCTACCGCGACACCCTCGGCTTCCGCAACGACAAGATCGAAGCGAAATACTACGCCGACGGCGAAGACGCTTACAGTATGAGACTCGATCTCGACGGTGTGCGCGCCGAATTACTCGCTGCTGGGGGGGAGGATGCGGAGGCGGGGGACGGGGATGAGGGCGATGCGGTGGGGGATGAGGGGAAGCAGGCCGGCGAGGAGATGGAGAAGAATGAGGCGGGGGAGGTACTCAGGAAGGTTAGGGTTGGGAGGGGACTTGGGGTGGGGGAGTTGGTGGAGAGGGATGAGAGTGCGAAGGCTTAGAGGGGGGGTAGATGAAAATGATAAAAGGATGCTGGACTGGCTTTGCGCAAGTCGGGGGGGTGATGATGTGCTATATCCGTACTGCTGCTGCTTGTACGGTACCAAAATGTAGAGCCCCTCTCGTCGCCGTGTCGAGCAGTGGCTGGAAATCCATGAACGCTTCGCTGACAAGG
Organism: Pseudogymnoascus sp. VKM F-4519 (FW-2642); assembly: GCA_000750935.1. Lineage (NCBI taxonomy): Eukaryota > Fungi > Ascomycota > Leotiomycetes > Thelebolales > Thelebolaceae > Pseudogymnoascus > Pseudogymnoascus sp. VKM F-4519 (FW-2642). Next base: position 29,257 of record JPKD01002267.1, read on the forward strand.
TGGTGATCTCCAAAGACTGGGGAAATATGCATGGAAGAAAAACGAGACGAGCCCTGCTGAATGCATACCTACTCATGCTACCTACGTCTTCGCAGCGACCATGTTTGCATATCATTCCAATTAACAACTCAATCCACGCATAAACCCCACCAGACCCCTCCCTCCCTATCCCATCTCGAGACCCAAACTCGTAAAGCATCCATTTATAACAGCTCTAAAACCCAAACTACATATCCCCCCACACGAGGTTCTAATAAACCCACAGGATGAAATACTCCATGTCCAGGAAAGGATCACGTCCTTTTAAGGGGCAGGTCGCAGGACGACAACGCCGATGGGAATGAGGATGGGAAACGTATTAGCGCTGTTGGAAAGTATGAATATGCTTAGATTTAGTAGGGGGCGTGTTCCTATTTCTTTGTGTGGCTATCATGCACCCCCCCTCCCTCAGACATATACGCCAAGTAGATAAAACATTTCACATCCCAATTCACATTCTTTCTCACTTCACTTCACTTCACTTCACACCTCATCAAAACACCAAAACATAGTTCTCAACTTTTCCCATTCTCCCCTTTCAGTGTCTGTCTATACTGTTCAACCCCCTTCACCAGCTCCCCCCAGCTAGTCATTATACAATAAAAACCACCCCCCACCCCCTCGCAAACACCAAAAACTGACTGCGCTCTCCCCCACCCCTTTGGGGGGATGGGATACCAGCCGCCAAAAGCCCTCTCCTTGCTTCAACCTCCAAACTCCTTTTTGCCCATCCGTCTATGTACAAATCCGTCTAAAACCCATCTAAAAACCTCCCGTTCCCATTCCTTCTTTCCTGCGCCATATCCCTGGACTTTTCCCAGTATCCAAAATCCAAGTGTCTATCTATATCCCAAAAGAAAAGAAAAAAATCCAAAAACATTGCATTGCTGCTGCTGTTGCTGTAGAAGCTCGTCGTAGCGGCTGCCTTGCTACCGCCGGTGTGGGTGCCTATGTGTATGAGGCGGGGTATCGTCGTGACTGTGTGTAAAAAATGAATGTGGTGGGTATCGAAAACGAACGTAAGTGTTGTTCAAAAAAGTAAAAAAAAAGGTAAAAAAGCGAGTGTTGTTGTGTATATGTCTGTCGGCCGTGTCGTTGGTATCAATAAAGTTAAGGTGTAAGGTCGCGTCGAGCGTGTGTGTTTCCTCCTCTTTCTCTCCTTCTCCTTTCCTTTTCTCGTTTCCATCTCTCTCATCTCGTAATTAGAGAATTAGAGAATTAGACAGCATCGAGCAATGCCTCTCACCCCCTCCCAAACCCCACCGGAAACTTCTCCACAAAAAACCTCCTCAGCACCTCCTTCCTACTCCTCCTCCTCTGCATCCTCGCCACCCCCTGCACCATCGGCCCCACAATATCCTCATCCCCCAACTGCGGAAACTTCCCCTCGCACCTCGGATCATTCAGGCTCGGAATCTTCGTCATGACATTACTATCCGCCTCGCCCACCCTATTATGCTTAAGACTCCTAAACGCGTCCTCCCCGCTCGCCGCCGTAGCCGCGATCGTCGCATCATTATTAGCGCGCCAAAGATCGTCGGTTTCTTTCCATTTTTCTTCGGTGAGGAGGTAGGTCTTGGAAGTGGCGCCGTAGTGCTCGCCCGTGCGAACGAGGTGCTTGGTGTAATTGCAGCGGGCGAGGTCCCAGTCGCGTTTCAGCTGGCGGCAGGCTTCGAGGTCGGGGGTGAGGGGGAGGTAGGGGGGAGGGTGGATGGTGAAGTTGGCGTGGCCGAGGGTGTTGGACCATTTGTCGTCTATGTCTGCGATGACGAGGGGGAGGGCGTCGGAGGAGGACGAGGTGAGGTGCACGGGGGCGATGGTGTGGGTGCGGCGGATGGAGGACATAGATGGCTTTGTGGACAAAGGGGGAGAAGGCATGCAGCGCACGGGCGTGGCGATGCCGGTGGCGGGCGTGCAGGCGCCGCTGAGGTATTCAGCTGGGTCCGCGACGGATGGGGATTCGAGCGGGGATTGTATGGGGACGTCCGCGTCGGTGGTGGAGTTGCTACCCATCATCATTGGCGGCAGTAGCGGCGTCGACACGAATCCCGCAGGCCTCTCAGAGTCCTCACGGTGAGCCCGCTCAAACTCCTCAGAATCACCGATGGAGTCACGGTACGGCGAGTCGTGGCGGTCGAACTCGCTCATAGCGGGCGTCGGGGGCATCTGGACGTCGCCAAAGGAAAGAGCTAGGCCGTGGCCGTGGCTGACTGAGTTTGAGACCGAGGAGGACCGGCTTGATGCGGTTCGCGAGGCGCGGAGGTCGCGGTCGATGTCGGAGAGGGAGAGTGGGTTTGAGCTCTTGCTGGCGCGCCATTTGCGCGTGAGGCCTGGGAAGCGAGTGCCGAAGCGGTTGGCGATGGCGCTGAAGGGGGAGTCGCCGGCGCGGCGCTTCTTGGTGATACTCAGGCCTAGGTCGGTGTCGCTCGTGATGCCGTCGGCGAGGTCGTATTCGAAGTCTGGCCGGGTCGACAGCTGCACGGATGAGCGGCCCATGGAGCTCTCAAGGTGGCGATGGTGGTTGTCGTCGCCTGGGGGTGTTAGCTGGGGTAGGTGTTTGTGAGGGTGGTAGGACTTACAAGACCAGTCATAGACATCGTGGAGGTCGTCGTCGAACATGTCGAGATCCTCGTCGCGCTCGAGCGGATCCTCCTGCACGTCTGGCAACGAGCGCTTGCTCGTCTTCATCGCCGTGAACGATGGCGACGACGGGATCTCCGTGAGTGGCGAGTGCATTGAGTTGTCGAGTGACGAGACGGAGCTGCCGTATCTGACATGGCCGCGCTTGGATAGTGTCGGCGTGGTGGGCGAGGAGGAGGGGCAATCCGTGGGAGTGCTCGGCTCGTGGATATCAGAGCTCTGTGAGACGTTGAGCTCCTCGTCGACCAGAGTCTCGCGCTTCCTGCGCTCCTCCACCAGCTGCGGTAGTAATAAAGGTTTCAGCATCGGAAGATGGCGTCGTTGTTGCCGCGGTGTAGTTCTTTGCAATTGAGTGAGTTGATCGTGAGATGGGTGTGTGATGATAGATCTGAATCGGATTCTGATTCTCCTCGAAGACGGTGGACTGTGGTACTGTAGATGTACTCCGAGCCTTCCATATGTGCGCGTGACGGGGGGGTGTGGTGGTTTCGTCGGTCTGTGGTGTGGTTGTTGTCGAATATTTTCCCTGGGGGGTCGTTCACGAGCTGTCCACGTTGCGCAGGAGGCGTGTGTCTTTGAACGTTTGTTCGCAGGACTTCAGTGGTATTCGTCGGCCGCGGTGTGATGGGAAGTTTGTCGCCTGTCGCCTTTGCGCCTGATGGCCAACGAATCTCGACGGAGGGCCGCAGTTCTGCGCACCAATGATGTTAGAGGCTGTTGGCTGACCTGACGCGCGGGGAGCGAATGGGCATGACTCTTGGGTTGCAGAAATCGCCGACATGGCTAGTCAAGTGACTACTGCTTGGGTTTTAAGACTTACTTTATTTTGCTTTTTTTTTGCTTTTCTCTTTGGTGTCTCCTGCTCATGCGGTTTCTCGGAGGCAGGTAGGTCTCGATTGGCGGGGGGGATTGGCGCGGTGTGTGTGATGAGTTGGCGAGTTGGCGAGTATTTGAGGTTTGAAAAGGAAGGAAGGTCGGATAGGTGAGGATGGGATGGGATAAGATGTATGTATGTAAGAGGAAGGAGGGGGAGGTCCGAGGTAGTTGGGTGGTTGGTGGTGGGTGGTGGGAAGTGATAATGGGATGGATGGGTGAGTCGATTGGGGAATGCGCCTCTCTCTCTGAGTGAGTGAGTGAGTGAGTGAGTGTGTCTTGTCGCTTAACAACCCTTTTGGCTCGTGGGGCTGTTTATCATCGTCTGATCCTGGGGGGGGAGGGGGATGGAGGG
>JPKD01002269.1:0-10820 GCA_000750935.1 Pseudogymnoascus sp. VKM F-4519 (FW-2642)
CTCCCCCCCCCCAAAAAAAACCCCCCCTCCGGCGGTAAAAATGCTATGCCAACAGACGCCCAACCAAGCAACTGAGCCCAGCCAATGTCCCGTATCTCCCATGTAGACAAAAAAAAATGAAACGCCATGGCTATGTTCGTCGATATCAAAATCCCCTCCCTCCCCCCGCTGGCCTATTCCTCGTCAACCAGGTTCACCACCGAGTCCTTCTTCCTCCCCTTTTCCCTCGCGCCACCACTACCGAACACCGCCCCCGCGCCTGATTTCTTCTTCTGTATCTCCACCGTTTCTTTCTGCCTCTTCAGAGCTGCATCGCCCGCTCTCGTCCTTGGCGTCTCCGTCAGGTCTTCTACCACTTTGCTTTTATCCACTCCCTTCCTACCAGCTCGCTCACCATCATCACCCTGCGAATCCGGGATCTCATCTTTCTTTTTGGGTGCATCCTTCCGTCTTAGAACACTCGGCGACATACCACGACGAAGAGAGTCCTCACTCGACTCCGACGGGATATCAATCTGATTCCGCGGCGAAGAGCGCATCTGCTGCCGCGGCTGCCTTGGTGGCGGCGTAGAAGGTGGGGCCACAACAAACACCTCATCCGCATCCTTCCGTTGTCTATTCCGATCCGTTGAGGGGAATTTCGGCCGCCGTCCCTCAATTTTTATGTTGGGGAAGGCACTTCGCGCGGGGCTAATCTTGTGACTTGGTGTCGTGCGCGTGGATCGGGGCGGCGTCTGTACCTTGTCGCGTGTCTCGCGGTGTTCTGCGGTTTTGGGGAGGGTTTTAACGGGTGGGGATGTATCGCGAGGAGAGGGTTTGGTGGGTTTATCGTCTTTTGTCGTGTTGGCTTCGAAGCCAGCAAGGTCATCGAGGAGGGAATCCAATGTTGCAGACTCCTCAGGCGATGCTGGGGACTCCTTATTAGGTTGTTCCTCTTCGATGACATTGACCACCTCCTCTGACGGCTTTGGCACCTCCTTCGTCTCGCTCGGAGAAGCAGACTCATCATCATTCTTCGTCACGCTCGCAGAGGCAAGTTCCTCAACCGCTTTGGCCTCCAGTTTCGGCGGCACAGGCGGTTTCGGCGACGTCGAAGCTGAAGACACGCTTTTAGACTCGCCAGCCGGCTGCTCCTCCTTTGCCTTCCCTGCTTTCTTGGCAGCTATCCTGGCGACCTTAGCCGCGTGCTCCTTCTTTGTCTGCTCCCTCCGCAGCTCAAAGATGAGCTCTCTCATTGCATTCCGCATGTCCGGTGCGTTCATCTTCCCGAAGCTGCTCGCCATATCCGCCCTCCCCTGCATGAGGCCGTGGATAGTCTCATCCGGGTGGTCGAGGAAGCCCTCGACATACCCCAATAGGAACAGCCCACAGTCACACAAGTTGGTCTGCTGCGGAATGTGCTTAGCTGTCATGCCGATGCTAGGCTGTGCAAGGGTAATCTCAACACCGAGCTTCTCCTTCGCCTCGGCGATGAGGAAGTCGCGGAGGTTCGAGCAGGTAGGGGAGTGCGGCATTCCGAACGAATCCAGCGTTATGATGCGCGGTTCTTCGGTGTTGTATTTGCGAACGGGCGGGATGGATTTCCTCTTCCCTTTCCTGCCTTTACCTGCGCTTGATGTCGCTTTTTGGGAACGGTCTGTGTCATCGTCCGCTGTCGATGTGTGGGTTGGCGTGCCTGGGTTTATACGTTCTACATCGATGTGCTTTGCCATGTTGGGCTGCGGCTCTGGGCTACCCCTGTCTTCGATTGAAAGTCTGCTGACCTTGCGCGCCACCTCAGGAGTTACGGATCCCTCCTTGAGTTCGGAGGTAGGCTGAGTGGGGCCTGTGGTGTTACCCGCATCACCCAAATCCACAACCTCTTTCTCATGACCTTTCTCTTCCTCCTTTGATATGTTCTCTTCTGGAGATAGGAGTAGTTTTGGCAGATTGCAAATGATTGCAACGTACCAATGATTATTCTCATTGACTGGCACAACAACATAATCGTAATCAAATATGTTAACCTTTGACGTCCACCTCTTGACGGCGTCATAATCAATGTTCTTGCGCCCTTTACCCTGTATAAGTCGAGGGTAGAAAAACGTATTCATAAAAAAGACCCGCTTGAAGACATCCGGCCGCTCTTTCTCTGCCTTCTCCTGGAGATACCGCAGGTAAAAGGTAATGAGGTTATCGTTCAAGTACTCGCCCTCGTCGAGCCGCTCTATGTCGCGCTTATCGACTTGGGCCTTCTTCGTGCCTTCATATGGGAATATGAGAGGCTCGTCGCCGCCAGCCCAGTACCTTTGCCAATCCCGATGTACATTGGTATAGCGCTGTGGGGAAGGTGATCTTATATGGATTTCCCTATTCTGGCCTCTGGTTGAACGAGTCGTTGGGCGGTTGTCGTTATCGTCTCCGTTTCGCCCAAAATGACGCGATTGAGTCTCATCTCCTAATTCTTTACTTCGTTCTATGCTTCGTCGGGTTTCGATAGAGTTACCTTCAGGGTGAGAAGTTTCATTGTCGCCATATCCGTTTTGCAACCTCTCGTGCAGCTTTTTACTTCTCGGCGGTTCCTCAGAGCTGTCAAAATTTCCCGGCCTCTTCCCATCGCCAGTGAGGCCCGCATCACTTGCCTGGTGCCGTTGATTCCTCCTCTGCTTCAGCAGATTCAAATCATCTGTCTCTTTGCGGCGCTGAAATAGCTGAAATGCCTCATAAGATTTCCCAGTATTGACAAAGGTCCGGTCTAGTTTATCACTATTTGAGCGAAAGTCAGTAAGGATGACGTCCCTTGAGAAATACGGATATTGAGTAACTGACCCGTTCTCTTCGAAAGCCGTTGCCTGGCTCTTAACCTGGAGGAACGTCACGAAATCGTAAAATACATCGTTATCAACCTCCAGAAGAAGTTTTGGCAGGCTTCCTGTCATGGTATTACGTTCAGTAACCCACAGCGCCGCTTTGTGGTTTTCGAGGCTATAAGTTATTTTATTAACATCGACCGGGTTGAAGGTAAAGCTTAGATATTGTCCTTTCTCTGTGATATTCGAATCCCCCGACATCACATCCATTCGCGACTCCGTCGGGTTGTATTGTAAATACCATGGCTCCTCTCCTTTAATGGGAGTAAGTATTTCTGGTGCAGATCTCATGTACGTGACGAGAAATCTTGGGCGCTCTCCTGAACTTGGCTTTCCAGCCCTGCCCCCCATTGTTTTCCGCTGATTCGGCCGCGGGAGACTTGACCGAATATCTCCATCTCTACTCATACTGCCAGAAGTTGTGCTTTTCACGAATTGGCTCATGAAAGTCCTGGTACTTGTTTTCTTCAAGTCTGCCCCTGGTTTGCCCATGGATAGCTCATCATCGGAGATACTGTCGGCACTATTCCGACGCCCCTCATCGTGCATCCTTACGTTTCGGACACGAGTTTGCGTAGAATCTTTTCCTCTGTCCAGAATGCTTTGGGCTTCCCTCTTTAAAACTGAAATGTTCGACTTCGTGGAGGGTCCAATAGAATGACCGGACTTTGATTCGGCCATCCGCCTTTTCGCTTTGTCCCTTAGATCTCTTTCCTCCTGTGTCCTTCCACGGGCCAGGTTCGCAGTCCCCCTGTATGGCTCCGGTGCCTTAGAAAACTCAAGATCTGAATCTTCAATCTCCTCGTCCTCAATAACCGTCGTTTCACGAGAAGACTGGCCAGAAGAATGTTGGCCGTCTGGACGTCGCCGCCGTCTGGAGCCACCCACGGTATCCTCGACCCCCCTGAATTCGTTGACAACAAACCCCCCCCCGGGATGTTTCCTTTCCAGCGGAGGAATACCACTCGCGACTGTCTTTGTTGGCCGAGAGCTCGCCGTTGTGTTCCTGGTTTGTTCGTATAGTATGTCGTCTGCGCTTCCGTCGGGGCTCCCAGACACATCCATGATCTTTCGCCTCTTCGCTGCCTGTTCGGAAACGTTGTCGACTGATCGTTGGCGGGAGTACGATGCAATTATGTCAAATGCCTTTGGAGAGCTTGGCTGTTGTGGTCTGTCTGGCCCGCTTCTGACAGTCTTGTTGGAGTTCCTGTATACAGAGGACGGTCTGCCCGGTCCGCCTGGTTTAACCTAGGTCTGTTAGAAACCAGTTGCCATGGTCTGAAAATGACTTACCATAATATCTCGCGCTGTCCGGGGCACTATAACGGGAACTGAGTATTCATCCGGAACTCTGTCAAGGGTCTGATTAGAGGGGTTCTGTTGGAGGAAAGGAATAGAATATACCCAAAATCGGGTTCAGCTGCACTGGGCGTATTGACGGCATCAAATCTGAGAGTCGTTAGAAGCCGCATGGTTCAACGGGAAGAGCAGTTGCTCATACAAACTAAAGCTTGGCCGGATTTTGGGGAATGTTGCTGGATTCCCATTCGTGTAACCTCCAGATTGTTTGATCTTTTCTGACGGCTCCCCCACGTCGCCGTCTGCGCTCGGCGGTAGAACTTGCCTTTCGGACAATACCAAGTCGACCTCACTGCAGCTGTCGCTCTCCTTCATTGACGGCCCCGAGCCAATCTTTACGCGCTTCTCAGTCACAGTTGCATCGTCGCTGTTCTGCCGCCACAAAGTATTAGCGGTCATTCGTTATCAGTGCGGGAGTTGCCGAGATCTCCAAAAAGTGTCAGCCTTGTCTTAGGCGTGCATTTACTGACCAGTTCAAGCCTCACCACGTCGCAGTTTCTCTTGTCCGGAGGCGAGGATAGGATCTGGATGGCACTGGTGGTAGAATCCATGGGTGCCATGGTTGGAGAGCCGCATAGTAGATTTCGGTGGCTTCGTTTTGGACCAGGACTTCTGCTCGACATCACCTCCATTGCTCATTGCTGAGGACCGCTGTTGCATGTGAAGTGTGTTGATGAAGACTGGCTAGAAACGGTTGTAGGTGGGGAAACCACAGTCAATTTCACGCCTGGTGCTTATTAGAGAAGGTGAATTCTTATAAAGAAATGTTGGCGAGGTTCATGAAAGACTTTGAAGAGTAGAATGGGGAAAAATAGAATGTCTATTGGAACTTTGGGTGGTCAGAGGTGAGTGGGTTGGGGACGAAAATCACCACGCCAAACAACATACGAGACTTGCTCCGTGATGAATATAAGGCTATGAATATAAGGCTATGATAGAACCATGTGCACGACAATTGAACACCAGCAGATCAGTTTCATGAATTGCATTGCAAGCTAGCTAACTGACGACGACCGCAAGAGCAGCCTCTGTCTGAGTGGTTGGCTATTACAAGCTGATACCTACTCAGTGTCATATCTGTAATCCAAAAGCTGTCAAGACCATCAGCGACGGCACCTTCGTGCCGTCATCGAGGTCTTTAATACATAATACAGTCCCATTACCAAAAAAATCCAAAGCTTGGGTTGAAATGCAAGAACTGAAGCTCCAACCCCGCCTTGCTCTGATCCAAAACCCCCGCCTATCCTCGCTTTCCATAGATGCAGTGTAGTATTGTACAAACAAGATTACTCAAGCCTTTATCATCATGTCTCGGTATTGATACTCTTGCATTAATCATGAGGCCTGCTTTCGCTCCGCCCTCTCATCGTCCTTCGCGCCGCTTCGCCTATCGGACGAGTGCTGGTTGTTGCTCTTATCCTTTCGGGCGTCATCGATCGCAGTCCGCTGGGCGATGCTGGAGTCGTGCGACTTCCACTCCACCTTCGTCTCTGGAGGAAAGGCAAGGACACGCTTCATAGTCTCCCTGGATGTTGTTAGAGTGGGACCACAACAAATGAGTTCGAGAGTGTGGCAACATACCTGACTTTGAGGACGCGGCCGCCGTCATTACGAGTCCAGATACTGAGAATATCTTCGCCATTTCTGACGCTCAAGACGGCTCCGCACACTTCCTCACTGGCTTCACCAAACTGGTCGCCAATGATGGCAAATAGTAAATCCTCCCAGTATCGATCCGCCACACCCTTCTTCAGTCGCACAATCCACTTCCCACCCTTCTTGTTCTCTTCATCCTCCCACACCGGCCTGATGCCGTTCTTGAATATGTGGTAGTCGGAGACCAGTGGCAAAGTAGAGGGGCGCTTGAGGTGTTTGTAAATGGCGAAAAAGTCTTCGACAGTGTCGAATGCTGCCATGGCATGCAGAGTTTTCTCATACTCCAGGTAGCCATTCGATTTTTGGATCGGTGGACGGAACCAGAACACCCAGCCATGCTTCAGAGTATGCGCCGAAGCTTGAGGGTGTTTGGCCTCGCTCAGCGATGCGCTAGAGGCGTTCTGACCTGATCGCGTGAGGCCAGGTTCTGCCGGCCCCTTCTCACCAGAAGGTGTCGGTGCCCCGCTCACGACATTTCCGAAATCTAAAGCGCTGCCTGGTGTTTTTGGCGTCTTTGCAGATGCGCCAAAGGAGGCAAATGCGCCAGAGCCTAAACCGAAGGCGCTGGATGCGCCCGCAGTTGGCGACGAAACGGCCGGAGATGCCAGTGGGATGGCGTTGAAGGGATTCGATTTCCCATGTGACGAGGTATCACCGCCAAACCTCTTCCCGGGTGTGTAGTTGCGGGTTGGGTGATCGTTGTGGCCTGCTGTGGTGGCGGGAGGGGCTGCCGGTGTTGAAAGAGAAAGCTTGCTACTGTTTGACGCACATTAGCGGCTGTAACCACGACTCACCAACGACAGAGAGGCTTACTTGGTCCGGCGAGTCCATAAATTATCCATTAGTACCGATGGGGGACGGCTGGGGGGCAAGTTGGTGGTATATCGAGCTTTGGATTCTGGGATCCAAAGGCGTCACAGAGAGTCGAAAGGGCTAGATAGGCAGATGGGGCGATGTTCCAATGTTGCACCTTTGTTGAAAGTCGATTTGAGAGTGTCGAAGAGGGATTGCGGTGAAGGGATAGCTGTAGTCGGTATGTGGTATTTGAAGATTCGATGTTCGGTATCAATATTCGTATAATCGTGTGAGTTGTGTTTGTGAAAGCATTTATTTGATATGCCTCTTTCGTCTCTTAACTTAGCATGGCGTAGTGCCAGTTTGGTTCGAGAAATGGCAAGCGCCGTATCGCTTGCAGGACTCGGGGACTCCACTAAACGGTGTTCCGCCAAGACTTTGCTAGAAAACGGAACTTTTGTTGTTCGTCGCTTCTCTTTTTCCTTTTCTTCTTAACAAAACAAGACCACCAACGTATAAAAAATCATTCAAAGCTCGACATGTTTACTCTACTCAGCTGCGAATTTCGTTCCGTGTGTCGAGAAGACCCTTAGAACCCATTTCTAAAACCATTGTCACGAGGGCCCCTTCGGGAGGCTCCATGATGCGATGATGACCTGAAACATGGGACACTCTTTCTTTATATACAGGCTTTGTTGAGCTGATGAGCTGATGAGCTGCTTCCAAGTTGGAGGCAGACAGGACGGAGGCAGCTTGTCTCCTGGGGATGGAGAGTCCTGGGGATAGAGTCCCGTTCTTGGTGGTACGTCTGTGTCTTCGCCAACCGTGTTTCTCCCAGTAGCCATATTGCTATAGCTTCATATGACGAAAGATATACCTCTGGTAAACCTACACAGCTCAGCCGCTCTTGATTGCTCACCATGTGATGTGCTTGTCGGTTCTGGTTGAGCATGAGGTCAACGGCATTGTCTGATTGATCCCCTTGGCCACGAAGCTGCGTTCTATGTACATATTTGAGCAGCCAGAGGCTGACAATGTGAGTTGTCATGTAGGGCAATAGCATATGCACCACGACAACGTTTTGACGTCCTATGCACGGAGTATGCTCCCATCTCGTTGCTACGGACATGACCATGACCCGTTTACGAGGTAACACAACGTGCTTACAACCCGGTCTCTACCTGGACTCACCATACATGCAAGGCTGTCTAGTTGAAATAGCTCCAACAAGCTCACCGTTCCCATGACATGGCACCCACAATTGGCGGTCAGCTTTGGAGATATTCGGGGCTGAGCATTAAGCCGGTTTCTTGCCCCCCGGCGAAAGGGTTGCGGCGAGCGACTTTTATAATTTCTTACTCCCAATACCAAAGACTTGGTGCCAAATACTACAAGATTTTTGATGCTCTGCCTTGCCTGTGTCCGGTCGTGAACTTGGACCTCCCTGACAAAGAAATGCCAGAACGGAGAACTTCATTCCGGTAGGCCGACACGATAGCCGTGCGCGCATGGCCAAGACCACGTTCGCCTCTAGTGACCAGACAAAGCTCACCCTTGCCAAATGACAACACTAAAGAGGGGAAAGCCCATATCAAGGATCAAGGTCGCGCATGGAGAACGCCTTGAGGCACACACAAAATAGCCGCCATCTGAGGCTCTAGCTCGCTCACAATGTAAGACCGGAGGTATGATGTGCCGATTTTCTCGCATTTATCAATCTGATAGTTCCATCAACCTGCATGGTGGCGTTTAGCGTCCACAACTTTGCTATGTTATCAAAAGTCACACCGGATCCATCAAGGTGATTATCCCAGGCGCGCCAATGATACCTTTGGCCAAGAACTATGAGGTTCACTAAGCTGGTGAGGAGAAATGAGCTCGCATCCATATCAAGACCGAGGTTTCCGCGAGGAACCGAAGTCAGTTCAAGTTGAAATACATGCATCTGAGGCCATATATGGACTCGGTTTCTACCGTCTTTGCACCGTCTTTTTAAGGACTGATCTTCCATTTTCCTCTCACTTTTACCACACTTGAAGCTCAAGATGCGTGGTTTGCGCCTGATAGGTGCCGCAACCTTGCTAATCTTGCAAGCCGCAAGATGCAACAGCGATACAAGTCCCGCTAATGTCGTTGCTCAAGACCACGACCGTAGTATTGCCAGCTCGGCAGATATCGCGGCCCGCGACAATGCCCTTGGGCCAGGAAAGGCAGTTATGAAGGAGAGCAATAGGTTTAACCAGTCAACCATCAGCGCAGTCGCTCTCGGCGGACGTGCTCTGATCGCCGAGTGGCTGAACCCAGTTGCCCTCCAAAAGCGGGCGTGTACGGGTACCTACAAGGCTTCATGCGGGGGTAAGTCAGGTCGCGTCTCATGAGGCTACAAATCTAACAACTTCACAGATGGGTACTGTTGTCCTACAACCGACCGCTGTTGCTCAAACAATGCTTACTGCAAGAAATCCTCAGGCGACGACTGTTGCTCTGATGGGACTTGCCCGTATCCATATGTCTGTGGCGACACCTGTGAGTGCAAGACAGCCGGTGGTGTCTGCTGTCCCGACGGCACATACTGCAAGGCGGGCAATAAGTGCTGCGGCGACAGCTGCACAGCCGAAGCCAATATATGCTGCTCTGATGGGACAGCGTGTGGTCCGGGGAACATATGCGTCGCGAATCAGAAGTACGGCTGGGACGACTGCTGCACGGATTCCGCCTGCACGGCGTATGTGAAATCCGGCGTGACAATTACTAGGACGTCGACTACGCCAACGAGCGCGACAGCTGCCCCGAGGACGACGGATGTTGTCTACCAATACTATTACACGACTCTCTACTTGTGAGCCTTCTCATCCACTTCTTGTCCCAGCTCTCTAACCGTTCTTAGCTCGTACTACTTCTACTTCTACACTTACAGGTACGATATCGAGGTAACAACCCTCACCTCCACCTACACAACCACAACAACCACCCTCTCCGTCTACGCAGCCAACTCCCGCACCGCCGCCAGCCGACTCAGCAGCATGAGCACCTCAGTCGAGGAGAACGACTTCACCACCCCAGCACGGGCGACCACAGCGCTGAACTCCAGCCCCGCTCGGACCACCAGCGGTGCGTCAGCGACTGATTTCCAGGACGACGGCACCAGTCAGAATGACGGACCTGTTGTGCCGGGGATTGGGGTGGGAAATCCGGGGTTGGGCTCGGGCGACGTCCCGGGTGCTGGAACGCAGGTGGGTGTTGTGCCGGCGTGGGCGGTGGCGTGGGCGTTTGGGGCGGGGGTGGTTGCGTGGGGGATGGTGTGGTTGTGAGGGTTGGTTTGTGGTGGGGATGGGGAGGGGTTTAATGATATTGGTTGGGCTGTAGGGGGGTTTGGGGATATGAATGCATGCGGTGTTTTTTCATGGAGATAGGATTCCATAGATTCAATGATAAATTCAGGCTCTTAAATGCGGGTTATTGCTCATGTTGGACTGAATCTGCAGACTATGTGCAATCACAGTATCAACTTTGATAGCCTCATCAACAATCGGCAGACGAAACAACCTATTGGACGCGTCTCGAATGGTGGTCCGGATGGACAGGATTCCGTCGACTACAGGAATCTTTTCGACGACAGGTTTCTGTCGATAGCAGGATTCTATCGGCAGCAGGACTCTACCGACAACAAGAAAAGTGCTAACAGTAAGAAAAGCACGGCAATGTAAATAATCAAAAACAAAAAAAAACGAGTCCTTTCAAAAATGATTTATTGTCTTCGCGGTCCTGTAGATAATTCAGTCGTTGGAACTAATTCAGTCGTTGGAACTGGGGATTATCGAGTAACTCTTCCATCTTTGAAGATTCGTTAATATCGTCACTTGATCCCGTCTTCAGATGGATCTTGGTAGCCTCTGTTGCTACATGCAACTCCTCATACCACTTGCGGGATTCTGCGTTTAGAGTATCTAAGTCGATCTCAACTCCCGCATCCAATTAATTGCTGCTGGATGTACCTTGTTTGTATGCTCGTTTTCGAGTAAGACTGTACAGTAAGTAATATTCCGATTTAGACAGAATTTATTCTAGAATATACAGAATATTATTTACCATTACTAAATTTATTTAACGTACATGTATAGCGAAAGCGCCAAACAAGCGAAAGCGCCAAAATGATGCGGT
>JPKD01002270.1:0-12256 GCA_000750935.1 Pseudogymnoascus sp. VKM F-4519 (FW-2642)
TAGATAATTTTGGCGCTTTCGCTTGTTTGGCGCTTTCGCTATACATGTACGTTATACCTAAACATATATATCCCTACGAGTAAGAGTGTAATTAAGAGTAAGAGTCCAAGCAAGAGCAAGAGAGTAAGTGCTATGTTCTAAAAATATAAGAGTAGCTATACTATTTCCTTATTTAGTTAGTTAATATATAGAATATTATTTTTACAAAATTAAATAATCTACTTTAATTAGGGAGTGAGTTATACCTAGTTACTCTATTAGCTCTTTCTACCCCTTGTGTTTGTATATAGTCTTGCACCTACCTGCACCTACTCTTACTTGCACTCTTGCTCCTAAAGATATATACCTTAGGTATATACCTACTTATATGCCTTCTTACAGCCTGCTCACGTGCCTGCTCACGTGCCTGTTACATACCGACTTATATATATACTTGTATGCTTACGACCATTACACGCAGTCTACATTGCGAAGATAGTAGGAATGCGGACCTTCGTTTTAAGGTCCGAATGTCCGCATTCCTACTATGTAGTAAAGACCTTCGGACTTGGCACCGCCCAATTTCCATAACCCAACGTGACATGCCTGTGGCACCTCCAGCTCCTGGCCAGGTCGCTAGTGTGATTCTGTCCTTTGAAGGCCTTGGGAATCAGGCATTTTACAATGGTGAAACTTAGTCATTTTGAGACAGTTACGTTCGTAAGATAGCTTCGGGGCTACGGCATAAGTATGAGCCGTAGCCCCATTGAATTCGACAAGCTTGGTTCCCGCTCGAAAATCACACTAGTCATGTTAGACGGTCACATGATTAAATTGTGTATGGGCATCTGGAGTAAGGATATATGCTACTCACTAATAATTATGATTAAATGTGGTCGCCCATACTCATGGGTAATAATTTTCGAGTACCTCGAGTAACTCATGATTGTTCTTGCCTACAATTACACGTGTTATTTTGCTACACAGTCCCTTTGGATTTCCGGAATCTTCTGGTCCACAAGGCTCGGAGGCATACGCCAAGGAGCTCTTGTCTGGTTGACTACTCTCTACTCTGCACTAGTCGACGGGGTACTAGGGTAGACTACTCTCTACTCTGCAGTAGTCGGCGGGGTACTAGGGTAGACTACTCTCTACTCTGCACTAGTCGGCGGGGTACCAGGGTAGACTGACAACCAACCCATGTACAACCGGGCGCTAGTTGGGGTCCCAGCCGTTCACCAAGCAACCAATATTGAAGCATACACCAAGGCCACCAGATGCCCAAGTGCAGACAGCTCGATTCCCCCATCCCCATCTGCAGTTGATCTTGCGCGTTGACATTCAATGTCAGACATACATCGGCTATTCTGACCTCCTCGAAGCTTTTGGGAATCCGAATCTTTTGAGCTCGTGGCTGACTTAACGAGTGCGAATTGTAAGTTGCAGATGCGTATGCGTCGAGACCGCAATACGCAAAGATGTATCAAGTGACGAATGTCTATCTGGTTTGTGGCTTTGCTGCCATCGGTAAGTTCCCATGCGATTCCCCGTCTGGCCAGCGATCGGCATTTGAGATTGAAAATTTCAAGATGGAAGACCTGCTGCTCACGATACACCAACCGAGGGGCTTCCGGCCATACTCCGTCAGCGTGTATCCCTCGCGAACAGCGTCCCAAATCCACCTGCCAAAACAGCTCTCGATATAATGGAACTCTACTAATTTATGGTGAAAATGTAGGCGGCGGACTTTTTGGTTTTGATATCTCGTCGATGAGTGGAGTGTTGGGCACACAGGCATACAAACGATATTATGGAAATCCATAAGCATGCCTCGGCTTTGCGTGATGGCGATGTGCTGATTTAGGACCGGCAGAGTATCGTCACTTCAAGGGGCTATCACAGCTGCTATGCCTCTCGGCTCCTTAGTAGGAGCTCTCATTTCATCTTTCATTGCAGATAGGTTTTCTCGACGAGCAGCAATCCAAATATCATGT
The DNA here is from genome assembly GCA_000750935.1 of Pseudogymnoascus sp. VKM F-4519 (FW-2642). Taxonomy (NCBI): domain Eukaryota; kingdom Fungi; phylum Ascomycota; class Leotiomycetes; order Thelebolales; family Thelebolaceae; genus Pseudogymnoascus; species Pseudogymnoascus sp. VKM F-4519 (FW-2642). Next base: position 1,974 of record JPKD01002270.1, read on the forward strand.
GTTATATGGGTTATCGGCTCAACGTACACCTTATCTTCTTCCCATCCGCTCTTCTCTTCTAAGACATCCGCAGGATCCAATGCGCTTCCAATGGTGTAGCCATGCTAGTCGTCGGCCGCGTGATTTCCGGCCTCTGTATAGGAATTGACTCAACTGTCGTCCCTATCTACCAATCTGAAATTGCACCCAAAGAAATTCGAGGACGTGTCGTCACATTACAGCAATGGGCTATCACTTGGGGCATCTTGATCCAATACTTCATCCAATACGGAGCATCACATGTCGGTGGTGGGCCCAATGACCCCAACCAGCCTGAGTTAGCCTTCCGTGCCGGCTGGGGTCTACAGATGATTCCTGGAATAATTTTGGGACTTGGCCTGTTCTTTCTACCCCGGAGTCCTAGATGGTTGGCTAGTAAGGATAGATGGGACGAGACGATCCAGGTGCTAGCGGATCTGCATGCTAATGGTGACACTGAACATCCGAAGGTCTTGGCCGAGTATCAGGAGATTGAGGAGGCGTTGAGGTTCGAGAGAGAGGAGGCGACGAGTAGCACACGTGCGGTATTTGCACCGCGAATGGTTAGGAGAGTTCTCTTAGGCATGAGCATTCAGATGTGGAGTCAGTTGAGCGGGATGAATATCATGATGTATTACATTGTTTGTAAGTTGCAAGTCCCTAAACTCAGCCTAACTTTTTCTTCCATTACGTTCTAATGCAAGCCGGAGATATCATGGAAACCACCAACAGCGGCAATCCGCTTCTTACAGCATCCATCCAATACATTATTAATGTCGCCTTCACCCTCCCTGCTATCATCTACATCGACAAATGGGGCCGTCGTCCTACTCTCCTAGTTGGCTCGTTCTTGATGATGGTCCTCCACTTCATTAACGGTGCACTGCAGGCTGTCTACGGCCAACCCCAAACCATCCCTAAGAGCGATATCACCTGGGTCATAGAGGGCAATAAGCCCGTCTCGCGCGCCATTGTGGACTGCAGCTACCTCTTTGTCGCCACCTACGCCACCACGTGGGGTCCTGTCTCCTGGTGCTACGCCCCTGAGATCTTCCCCTCCAAAGTCCGGGCCAAGGCAGTCAGTCTCACTGTGATGTCCAACTGGTTTTGGAACAGTGTCTTGAGCTTCGCTGTGCCACCGATGCTCTACCACATCTCGTGGAAAATGTACATGATCTTCGGCAGCTTCAACGGGCTTGCCCTAATCCATGTCTTTCTCGCTGCACCGGAGACCAAGGGCAAGACGCTCGAGGAGATGGATGAGGTGTTCGAGTCGGGCCGCAAGGCTTGGCAGCCCCAACCTAAGGGGAGCCGCCTCGACGACCTCACCAAGCGCATCGAGGAAGGCACCTTCGAGGCGTCCGGCCGCGCGGACATAAATAGTCGTCGCGAGCAGACTCAAAGTGCGACAGCACGGGCGTCGGAGTCTTCAGCCCGACCATTCGCAGCGGGAGGCGGAGCCGGAAGGGGCAGCGCCATCTCGACCTGAAGCCTGTTGCCATATTTCGGTTGCAACCTGTCGCAGTGCATGCAGCGTGGTCCCTATTTGTTCAGAGAATGCAAACCCGGCCCCTTTACGGGGTTTTCCATGCTGATTTTGCAACTTCGATAGAAAAGGCTGTATCATAGGACGCTTCTCAAGCCTCGTCACAACCACATTGATGGAGTCATTGCGAGACAAGAAAATAATTTAGTTTTGCTACGGCGACATGAAAAAGATGGCTGTGGCAAATGGGGTGGCTTGTGGGCGTCATCTGGAGACGGGGAATAAGATGGGTTTGGGAAAGTAGTGGAGGTGCTGAACTTTCTGCTTCTGTGGGACGAGCAAAAACGGCCAGGTGGGGGGACAAGCCATATCAAGTGATCCCCCAGAAGACATTTGAGCTGCTGGAGAGTCAACTTAGGGAATAGACAAACGGAAAAGTGGTTGGATAAGTTCTTCTATGTGGTCCGGCTCACACATTGGATGCTCCCATATCCCTCGAATGGGCGCTGATAACGTCTACGAAGAGTAGCAAGAGTCAAAAGCTCAGGCGGCGGACGATGTGGTATTCGACAGTATATGCCAACCCTGAATGTGTGGAATGCCCCTACGTAGTCCGTTATCAACGATGGCAGCTCTGGTGTGTCAGGCGGGACGGCGGATGTTTGAGAACGGTAGTGAGTATCAGGCGTTGGGGAGAGGTCGCAGCGATTGGTATCGTTTGAAGGACAGGGGATGGAGGAGTGTGGGGAGGTAGAGTACTGGCTCCCAAGCGAGACAACCGTGGAGCTGAAGGAATTTGTGGTGTTGTCGGAGCAAGTCATGAGGCTGACAGTTGGCGGGGGTGATGAGTTTAGATGACCGGAAATGCTAGAGGCCAGCGATGACGATGGGGGAAGTTACCGCAGTAATTTGTTTGGCTCTTTGGTGAATATGTTGTAGGAAATATTGGAATCCAAACACTTCAATAAATTTTTGAGCATAAAGACTAGAATTTGTATACTATAGGGAGGAGATTAGGAGAACTAGGCAGCGCGATGTCCTTCCATGTTATCTACCACGCACCACCTTCTCGGCGATGTACCAAAAGCGACAGTAGAGATGTTGAGCGATTACAAGCGGAAGACCCTAGAGCAGCTCAATGATCAGACACCAGAGCTGAAAGACAAGTGTATGCCAATCGAGGGCCTGGCATGTTACAATGGCTTCTGTTGTCTGCATGTGCAATGCTACATACCTTTATTGGAGGGAGGAACGTTCAAATGACGAGGCTTAAATTTCTTAGCAAATTGGGGCCATCGTCTATTTTTGCCACGTCTATTTGTGCTCGCGTCTATTCCTGCCTAAGTTTCTACCAAAACCTGAGTGGTGGCCATCGATACTAACTTATACTAACTTAAGCTTTGAATTGACGCCCTTTTCCAATCAGGGGCGACGGCGACGACGTGATCGTAAATTTCAGAGTAACTTACTTAGCTGGGGTTTAGACTGCTCAGGAGTGGTCACACAACATGATTAGCACAAAAATACTGAATTTTCAATGGATACGCAAAATTAGAATGAATTGAATTCAAAGTACCAATAGTTTGTCTCGTTACAGGGGGGTGCGTCCCTCGATGCAGGGACCCACGTTACATTGCCTTAGCTCGCTCACAACTGCGGCCCAATGCAGCAAAACAAAACCGTGTACCCCGCACTTTACCGAGCGAAAGTGAACGTGAGGCTCCGTCCAACCAACTACAAGTGCTTCTTCAAGGACTCATTTCACTGATTTTCATTTATTTGGATTTTAAGCTTATGTAAAGAAGTGTTGTCGTTTTTTATGCTTACAGCAGTGCTCCACAGATACCCGCATAGAAGAGAAGCCCAGGAATCTTGCCCCTATGAAGAGACTCCGGGGACCCTTGTCATCCAGGTCGCGAGCAGCGCATGCAGTAAGATTATCTTGATTTATATATGTCTTATGGGCAATTACTGGATGCCTTGGTACTATAACTACCCAGATGCTGACTGGATTATTTTAGTGCGACGTTTGCAGGAGAAAAAAGATTAAGTGTGTTCGATTCGGCGTGTTTATGATTGACGTTGAAGTAACTCTAAACTAGGTGTGATGGACAGCAGCCTTGTGCTACATGCTTGTCTTCAGAACAAGATTGTATCTACGGTGCAGAGGCAGGTCTGTAAGTAACTGAGAAATGATGCGATCGATGACTTGCTTACGAAAGTAAAGGAAGGGGAAGACCGACTTGATCCTGGATGGGGTATTACGCATGGAGAGCTACCTTCAGGAGATGAGTGCTATTATTGTGAGCTCTCTGTTTCAAGCAACCCTACGAGGTGGCGGCCAATTTCTGTTGCTAACCCTTGGATCAGACTTCGAACGTGAGCTCGCTCAGTCATCGCATACCAACAGACCCAGCTATCTCACCTCAAGTAACGCACTCTTTTGAGCTTGCTGAACAATCCTCACATCATCAGTCTCGGCTGGGAAATGATGCACAGCATGTGCACAACGCTATACTCTCATGCCTTCATACCTCTGCCACCGAATCAGTCCTTGACTGGCTACATTTTGATATCATTCCCTCAATAAGAGAGAATTATATTCCCATCTTCCAGCTTGAGAAGTCTCGATCACCCCTGACTACTATGGCTTCTGCAACACTTCCATATCTTCGTCTAGATGAGGTACGACAGGCTATTGAGGAATTTCAATCAACTGTAAATTTCTTCTACCCAACAATGTTAAAGAGCAAACTCTTTGAGGTTCAAAGTCGAGTTATCTCAGGGAACCTGGACGACAGTGTCTCTTCTTGCATATCTCTACTCGTTATGGCTTTGGGCTGCGCAAGCCAGGTTGTCAGCCTGCTTTTTAATGTTTCAGTCTTGACTGAACATTCTCTTATGTATCAACAGTCTCAACGAAGATTAGCTGAGATTTACTTTGATGGAGTACTAAAGAGATTGCATAATACGCAATTAGAGATATCAGCAGAATCAACGCAGTGTCTCTTCTTTGTTGCGTTAGTTTGCCATGGCTTCCCAAATCGACACCTTGTTAACGTCTATAGTTTATACTTTGCGTATCTCCAAAGGCCACTACAAGCCTGGTCATACATCAACACAACAGCCACAAGGTGCCGGCTCTTATTATCTTATAGCTCTTCTAATTCACCTGGCGACAACGAGTGCCTTCGAAGAATTTTCTGGTCCTGCTATATTCTCGAAAGGTATTACTCCAGCCGAAATTCTACTGTTCTTGATGTCCATGGACAAAATAACTTATAAATGCTAGCGACTACCTTGCAGAGCTTGCTGCTCTACCCGAAAGCGTTATCGCCTCCATAGAATCCACGATTCCTCTCCCTGGTCAATACAATACTCACACTAACGACATTATCTATGGGTCTGATAACCCCGTATCATCCCCGTCGGATCTCTCCTCTCTATATTTCCTAGCCTGCATCTCAATGCGCCGACTACTCAACCGAGTCCATGACATGCTATATGCACCTACGATCGGAGTTTCTCAATCTCCGTCTCGATTTCCTACTGCAGTTTCGGAACTATCTGACCAGCTCGAAGAATGGCGCGATTTACTTCCTGAACCGTTCAAGTTCTCTGTAGACACCGAACCGACCCAGACCCAACACGGTGGCTTTTTGCGACAGAGATATCTGACCTGCCGAAGCGTCATTTATAGGCCATACCTGACTTGGGTACTCGAGAACTGGAATAACGACGTGAGTTGGGAGAATAGCAGCATGAGCCAAGAACTCCTTACTGAATGCAAGATATGTCTCAAGGCTTGTATCCTGCATATCCAGAATATGTGTGGATATACGCACACTGTCATGATTGATATGTGGATCTGTAGCATGAGCATGACTGGCGCAATGTTGATTTTATCTGCGTCTTGTCAGATTCCAAACCTGCGAGACCAAGTGAGCGAAGAGCTAATCACGCTTGGGAGCCATTTAAGGGGCTTATTTCAGCTATGGAGCAGAGTACCCGGGGATAGTGAAGCGGTGAGGAACCCGAGCATAGCACAGAGCTTGAGGATGATAGGAGAGATTGAGGATTTTATTAAACAGGAGTATCAGGTCCGATCAACTTCTCGCGAGATGGATAGGGATTATTAAAAAGGAGACTCTTCCAACCTCTGCCCGCGCGAAAGGCACTACAGGTGGCAATCTTTGCTCCTCGATCGCGTCTACGATTATTCAGTACTCATTGGACCCAGCCTTCGCTAAGATTGGATATTACTTTTACGTTGTTTTTGTGTTCTGGTATCTTTTTGAGTGGGTTGTGATGTATTTCTATAGCCTAGAGATCAAAGAGCATACTCTGGGAGAGCTAGCGGAAGTTTTTGAACAAGGCTTTGATCATTATCTTGGGGCAGAGTCGACTAGTGAAAATGGTCTCTCTAAGCAATAACTCTTCTCTGAATGTTTTGAAATGGACAGAAGACCTCGTCGATCCCTACACAGTTGCCGGAGATCTGTCAGAACTAGCTGATAGAATTGCATGGGAAAAATTGTACGTTTGCATAGTTTCTTGTCTCCTGTTTCCTGTGTAGTCCCTCACCACCGAGCTCGGTGGTGAGGGCTACACACATCTCGATGCTTGCCGTTGTAGATGTCAATTAAGGTGTGATTAACGGAATGTTTTTGTCCCGCTCCTCCCGCTCCGTCCCTGAAATACCTGTCAATGAAATGATTTCATTCATGGCTTGTTAGCACCATAAATTATGAGACACCGCCACGAAACTCTATTCCAATCTCTTTATGCTCCGAACTTACATTACACTAGGTCAGTCTTTTGCGTTTGTGGTATCATCAGGTTATCACAAATTCCCGCAGAGAGTCTTGTGTCTTGTTCCCATTTCCTGCGCCTCTCGAAGCTTCTTGGGCCTCGATGCTGTCTGAATGAATCAAGGCATGGCCCGTTTTGCCCTCCTCCAGGACCATGAGCTACAAAAGTCACATATAACTGATGCGCAGTTCATAAAACGATCGGACTGATGTCTCCATGAATAATACTTCCACCACTACGAGTAATATATTATTAAGCTTTGTTCAATGAATGATAAATCATGCATTCGAAGGACTGGGCGGACAGGCATTAAGGAGCACACCGGGGGCCAAAAGAAATATGAGATGCACACCCAGCTTACAGCGCAAAAGAGCGCCGATAAAGAGCCCGAGCTATTGCTTATGCTCGAAGCCATCGACAAAATATTGTCTGAGGCGCATGGGTGGTGCTTCGAGGGGCCAGAGTGCGATAGGTATCGCTGGGGAAGGGATTTGGGGAGAGACGGAATATAGCCCCGTCTAAAGGGCAGCCGATAGACAACAGCAACCAAGCACAAGGCGAGCACAAGCAAAACAAAGAGGCGGTGCAAATAAGCAATAATAGTTCCACTAAAGCAAAGGCTAAACTACGCCTCGAACTGCGCGTGATAAGGCTGGAGACTATCCATGCTGCTGCTCTGTCCTCCCCGGATACTGTCGTGCTTGATCTCGCGCTCGACATGGATGCCCTTATACGCCCTAGCTGGCGGTAGCACTGTGCCATCCTGGATGCCCCTCTCGAGGTTGTCGAGGCGCGAACCCTTGGTGCCAAGCTGCCAGGCCTTCCGCCCGCCGTCGAACACCTCGTCCATCTCCTCGAGGAGCTTACCCTTTGTCTCTGGGGCGGCGACGAACACGTGGATGAGGGCGAGGACGTTGAGGGTTGCGAAGACAAAGTATGTGTTGTAGTTGATGTGCCAGAACATAGTAGGGACAACGAAGGCGAGGATGGAGTTCCAGAACCAGTTTGAGGCAGTGGCGAGCGAGACAGCCTTTGCGCGGACTTTCGACGGGAAGATCTCCGCAGGGTAACACCATGAGGCTGGGCCCCAGGTTGTCGCAAAGGAGGCGACGAAGAGGTACGAGCAGGCCACGATAGTAGAGGAGGCAGGCTTGTTCTCCAGCACGATCCATGTGATGTCGCTGCCCGCGATCTCCTGCGGGCGGCCGTACACGGCCTGGATGGCGCCGGAGATGAAGAGAAAGGTCATCATAAGGAAGGAGCCTACAAGGAGTGACGGGCGGCGACCCCAGCGGTCGATGTAAATAATGGCGGGAAGCGTCAGGAGCACGTTAATGACGTACTGGATCGAGGCTGTCAGCAGCGGGGACCCGATGTTGGCCGCCTCCATGACATAAACGATGTAATACATCATGACGTTCATGCCGCACAGCTGCGACCACATCTGGATGCTCATGCCTAGCAGCACGCGGCGAATCATGCGCGGCGCGACTAGCGCCCGCATGCTGCTCGTCGCCTCCTCGCGCTCGAAGCGCAGCGCCTCCTCGATCTCCTGGTACTCCGCTAGCACCTTCGGGTGATCAATGTCGCCGCCGGCGTGAAGGTCAGCGAGGACTTGAATCGCCTCGTCCCAGCGGTCCTTGCTAGCCAGCCAGCGAGGGGAGCGGGGGAGAAAGAACAGCCCGCAGAAGAGGATAATGCTGGGGATCATCTGGAGGCCCCAGGGGATGCGGAAGGCAGCGGTGGGCTGCTCTGGGTCTTTGGCGCCGCCGCCAACGTGCGACGCGCCGTATTGGATGAAGTACTGGATCAGGATGCCCCAAGTAATGGCCCACTGTTGCAGCGTGACAATGCGGCCACGGATCTCCTTAGGCGCGATCTCGGACTGGTAGACAGGGACAACAGCGGAGGTGATGCCGATGCAGATGCCGGAGATAGAGCGGCCGACGATAAGCATGGCAATGCCGTTGCAGGCGCACTGGATTCTGGGGCGGTGTTAGAGAACTACGGGAGGACAGGAAGCGTGGGAGGCTTACATGGACCCGATCACCCAGAGGATGCAGGAGCATTGGATGGCGGTGCGGCGGGAATAGCGGTCGGCGATGAAGGAGGAAAGGAGGGCGCCAAAAAAGGATCCAAAGGGCATGGAGGCAGTGATGGCGCCCTGGGTGGAGGAAACGCTGTCTGAGTAAGCGGCGTCCGTACATGGTCAGATCCGGCGGCGCTCACGGATTATTGAAGTATCGTTTATACGCCGCTGTCCCAAGGACTCCTGACATGGAGGAGATATCGAAGCCAGAAAGGCCACCGCCTGGCCACCATTAGGTCAGCTTGGTGGTTTCTTATGATCTAATGTCCTAATGCCCGATCTGTCGCGAGACATCACCCTACATTCGGCCACAAGCACACAGAGAGGAAGTGGACTTACCAATGGCGGCAAAGCCACAGATCAAGTACACATTCTTCGCCTGATACATGGTTTCTGAAGTGCGCGCGCCGGGACGCTGTGTGTATCGGAAGTTATAGATGCCTAATCCAGCAGCGTGTCCATTTGAGTGATCGTGGCTGGTTGAGTAGACGCGGATCGAACAGGTCGAGACGGACGAAGCAAAACTTCACCACGGCGACGATTGAGGTTGATAGTTGATATAAAATTGCTCAAGACGGACAGGGCCCCGGAATCGCTGCTCTATGTACTGGGATGATGCAGGCGCCATGCAGATGGCGGGGTTGGCCCAGCCAAAGAGTGGTAGAGTGTGGGTTTGAGAAAGGGGAGGGTCTGGGGAACTGCTGAACTAAGGCCGTGCACTACTAGTTCCATTCTGTTTGGGGAAGCGGGTTCGGGGATACCGGGTCCGACACTATGGGGCGGAACGATATAGTTAGAACACGTGGAAATCTTCTCCTCGATGTCGATACCTAGCTCTACCCCACAATCGCAAATGCGGATCCAATTCTGCTAGCGAGTACAAAGCTGCTAGCATGAGCATCATGCAGGCTGCTTTACTCTAGCAAAAGAGCATCTTGTCCAAAGTGGACGGTATACCGTCTCATTCGGATGAGCAGCGAGTGTCTCGGCAGTCCATTTTCTTGGTGCGGGAATCTGAAGAGACAGCTCGATCTTGGAAGTGTTGACGCTGATGGAGAACGTGTCTGATCTCACCGTTCGATTGTTCTTTGTTGGATCTTTGAGCGCTAAAGAGATATCGACGTCAGTCAATAAGTGTAGATCTAGCGAGACTGCCAAAACTGGTTTTTTGTAATCTTTATCGAGAATGGTTTTTGCGAAGAAGTCATCGATACGGGTCTCTCCTGGAAAGGCAAGCAGGTATACGTCTCTGAATATGCCTGAATTTTTCTTTAGTTTCTTGTGAGGCGAAAGTGTCACTCACGACTTTAAAGAAGAGCACATACCTGACAGCCACCACTGATAAACTCGCACAAATATTTCCTTGATGGCATCCCGCTTCACGAAGGCTGTAACGTCAAATTCGCTTGGATTCCGTGAACCTTGATGGTAGCCGACCGGACATCCATTCATCCACATATGGAAACTACTGTCTACTCCTTCAAATCTGATTCGCAATCGTCCCAGGCTGATGGCACAGAGAAGGTGCGTCGGTATGTGCCTGCGGGGTTTTCTGTCGGCACGTGCGGTGGACAGACCGGAAAAGGAAATATTACGTTCGACTGCCAAACCCTTGAAGTTGCCATTGACCTGGTACATTGATCTTAGACCATTTGAAATCCGGTAGTTGGAGGATTGGCTCGCTATCTCGACTTGTATTGTCCGGTGTCTCCAATGGTGTACTCATCAGAGTGCTCTCTGCGTCGCTGCCTATTCTCAAACTAAAATGTTCCGGCTCTGGAGCCTCCAAAGGGGTGGAAGCATATTGGAAGTCCCACACGCCAAGCTCTATGATTGGCACAGAAACAGTATCGTCCAGTTTCAGATGATTGACAAGGT
>JPKD01002271.1:0-20200 GCA_000750935.1 Pseudogymnoascus sp. VKM F-4519 (FW-2642)
GGGGGGGGAGAATTGAGAGGATTGAGAGGGCTGGGGAGGATGAGGGAAGGGGGGAAGGAGGAGGGAGGACGAACCAAGGGGGACGAAAGTCTTCCGTTTCGTTTCCGTCGCCGGGGTGGTGGCCGTCGCGGGTGTGACGATGGTGGGTGTTGTGTCTGGCATTGTCGCGGTGTTCGTGTGTGTGTGTGTGGGTGTGGGTGATAGGGTGGATGGATGTGAAGTATCGCTCGTATGGAGAGGTTGTTCGTTCTTGAGGTGATGATGTGAGATGAAATTTGTTCAGATCGGTTGTTGTTCGTGAGTGAATTTGTTTTTTGGTAGCTTGACAAAGCTATCTGTCTGCCTGGATGGATGGATGGATGGATGGATGGATGGGGTGGGGTGGACAACCTCGGACACGACCACCCCGCGTTGGTCGGAGCGGGGTGGGGTAATTATTTTCCGTCTATGACGACAACACTTGTGCGTTTCCCAAAATAAATTGTCACAGAAGCATACACGTCCACAATCATCACCCAAAACACCAACAGTTACACGAGAGAGACAAGCAATACAAGGACAACACACACACCTAAAACAACATTCCTTATTACACTTCGAGAGAACGCTCCTTATCTAATAATAAGTCTTCTCCTCCCAAATCTTTTGATATCAAAAATTAAAGACTAACCCTGTACATCCCCTCACCCCCCATAAATCCCATGAAAAGAAAGGAAGGGTATAAGATTCCACCCACGTACCCCAATAACATTAACCACATCCCATCATCCCCCCTACCAATCTCAAAACACCTAAAACAACATTCCTTATTACACATCGAGAGAACGCTCCTTATCTAATAATAAGTCTTCTCCTCCCAAATCGGCGGCCTAGCACCCTCCTCCTTCTCCGCAACCCAGTACACAGCTCCCTTCTCATCCAACGCAGCACCCTCATCCGTAATCGGGATCACCTTCGCCGTATGCGCGATCTCCTGTTTGGAAATCCCCATCTCATCCCTCGGAATCCACAGGAGCGGGGTTTCAGACTTAACACTAGGAGGCAGGTACGCGTCCCTCTCGACTTCAGGGCTGTAGTTCGACACGGAGCCCGCGACGTCGTGGGGCACCAAGCGGCGGAGCGTGGCGTAGTCGGCGTAGATGTGCGGCTTCAGGAATTTAGTCAGGATGTTTGGTTTAGCGTGCGGTGCGGCTGGTAGGGCCACGACGGTCTTCTCGCCTGTTGCCTCTGAAGCGAGGAGAGCGGGGTTGGCAGACTCGCCGTCCTCGAGGGACTTCTCGCCGTTCTGGGCGCCGACGACGCCAGGGGTAACAGTGCTCATTCCCGACTCGAGAGCTAGGAGCTCCTCCTCTGCCTCGAGGGACTTGGGGAGGTTGTACAACAAGGGGTCCAGAGCGGAGTTCATGGCGATGTGGAAGAGGACTGTTCCGACGAGGGCGACGACCATGAGGATGATTGGGCCGATGGCGGCGGAGATACCGAATAGGCCGATCATGCAGATCTCGGCGAGGTAGACGCCGGTGAGGAGGTGCTGGAGGGCGCGGGGGTAGATGAGGCCCTTGGTGTCGATGGTGTTGTCGGTTACGAAGAGGATGTTGTAGCGGTAGGCGAGGTAGAAGAGGGTTATGCCGACGGTGGCGAAGCCCATGACGAGGGGTGCGATCAGGGAGTAGGTGATGGCTGGAGGGTGTTAGCTTTGGGTCTGGGAAATGGAAATCACGGCAGGGGGACAAGGGGGCTTACCAATAACAGCGATGTTGGAGTAGACGGGGAGAATGCTACCCCATGACAGGGCGCTCAGGGTGGTCCACTTGGCGTACATGGATCTCGGGGTAGAGGTCAGGTACTTGTAAAGCAGGCCAAAGATGAAGAAACCAATAACCTGGGAGACGACGCCGGAGGCGATAGTCAGACCCTGCAGGATGAAGTAGGAGATATAGAAGTTAGACGCCAGTGGCAGCTTCTCAGCCAGGAGACTGGTGACGGAGCTGGGGTTATCAGCGATCTTCTTGGCGACGGACGAGGCGGCGGAGCCGATGGTGACAACCAGGAAGACCTGGATGACCTGGAAGGCGAAGTATGCGTTCTGGGTGAACAGCTCGACGCGCGCGAGGGTGGGCTCTCCGGAGACCTTGGCAAGGATGCGCATGATGATTGGGACCAGGGACATGAGGATAGAAAGGAGAACAGATGGCAGGAGACCAGAAATAACACCCATAATCTTGGATGGGATCTTGTTGAGCCAAGTGAGCCACGGCAGAGTCGCGAGCTGCGGTACGTTGGAGATGAGACCAACAGCTGCGACGGGGATAGCCCAGAAGATGATAAGCGCAGCGATGAAAGCCTGGACCGCGTAACGGCGGGCCACCTTCTGCCACCAGGAGATGCGCAGGGAGCTCCAGACGATCTCGTTGGGGTGCATTCCGATGTAGCGGGGGGACATGTGCAGGGCCTGGTGGTGGGACAGGGACTGGTATGCGGACTGAGCGGCGGACTGGGTGAGGAACTCGATGAAGACGGCGTTGACGGGCTTATCGGCGCCGGCCTTGTACTTCTCGCGCGCGACCTCGGTGTCGGGGATCAGCTTCTCGAGCTTCTCGCGGCACCAGTTGATGGAGTCGACCTTGGAGCCGAAAAGGCCGAGGAGGCCAGTGCGGTGGGTTGGGCGCTTCTTGGATGGGAGCCAGCGGGCGGCGATGGATCCGGACTCGGAGTCGGCGGTGGCGACGACGGGCTCCTCATCGTTGGAGGAACCGCTCTTCTTGGCGGCCTTGAGGCGCTCCTTGTTGGCGAGCTTGATCAGCTTGGTCTCGGCGCCTTCGAGTCTGAAGGCGGTCTTGTCGCGCTCCTCGACGAGCTTGTCGAGCTCCTTGGTGTCACGGGTGATCCAGACGTGCTTGACCTCGTCGCCGAAGACCTTGCGGAGCTTGGCCTCCTCGAGGTACACATCGGGGACGGAGGTGAAGAGAACAGTGCGGGAGGAGATGCGGTTGGCGTAGACGGGCGACAGGAGGAAGGCCTGGCGCAGGTTGATGTAGAAGATGCTCTCGCGGCAGACCATGAGCTGGACAAAGGCGAAGAAGATCCATCCGATGAAGACGTGGGCGTACATGCGGTTCTTGCCATCGGTGCTCTTGTTCAGGTTGCCGAACGCCAGGATGTTAAGGCCCTGGGCACCGTTGCCGCCCGTCGCGTTGACGGGGAACAGGACAGGCCAGGTGATGAGGCAGCCGAAGAAGCAGATGGCGACCAGGATGCGCATGTAACGCAGGAAGAGGTACGAGTCGAGCGACTGGGTCTGCAGAACGTAGGTGTCGGGGATCTTCCAGAAGGTGCCGAACCAGTTGAACATGCCAGTTGGGAGCTCTGGGGAGCGCTCATTGTCACGTAGAGTCCCGAGGTAGGTTCTCGGGGCATAGAAGCGACGGTGCGACCGACGCAGGACCAGGAAGATGGAGACGTAGACGAGGGCGACGACCAAGGTCGGGATCAGGGTCGCGACGAGACCGGAGACGGAGGAGTCCTGGTCGGAGTCGGTGGGAGCTGGATCTGCTCTCTTGAAGAGGCCGTCCATGATGGGCGGTTTGGGTGCGAGAAGCTCGCTCGCAGGAATGGGAAATTAATGAAAGCTCAATTGATGGTGAGGTTGTTGTTGATTTCGTTCTTCGTCGTCGGTGATGTTGCAGGAGGGAAGAGGGGAGCCTCGACCTTTTTTTCAAAAGCTACCTAAATAGCTATTGCGCAAGATGGAGGAGAGAAGAAAAAGAGGGAAAGCTGGGAGAAGAAGGGAATTGGAGGAGGAGGGGTAGCGCGAGAATGGAGTCGGTTAGTGTAGGGCGAAAAGCAAGGTCGAGGCGTCAGAGGGAGAGGAAGGGTAAGGGTAGGGGGTAGGGGGGGGGTGGTGTTTGCAGCCAGGTAGGGTTACAGCCAGGTAGGGGGGAGAGGGAGGATGAGGATGGGGATGGGGAATGGCAAATTGGGTGAAGGGGAGATTGGGATTTGGGAATTTTAGGTTCTGCAAGGTGCAGGTTTCCCTAAGATTGGCAGTATCCATTTGAGGTCCCATCCCGGTTCCAGGTCCCCATTCGTGCTAAACCTTTAGTGGGTTAGTAGTGGGTTAGTGGTGTCTTAGTGGTGTGTCCCTAGTGCAATCCTAGCTCCGAGACACAGGGGGACAGGGGGAGTTAGTGACTAACGGAGGAAGTCCCGAAGGTGTGCTAGATTGGGATGGATGGGAAGGACGGTACGCTATTTTTGATTTTAGAAGTACATCAGGGCGAGGTACTGCTAGCACTTTTAGCACTGTTAGCGAGGAGTATGAGGTACAGTAGGCGTAGAAGATGGATACCCTCAATCGATATTCACCTGATGCTAGGGTAGTGTAGAGTAGTGTTTATGAAGATCAGTTAGATGTTTATTGATATTCAGTTATAATTGAGTGATGTCTAGTGAGTGATGTTCATGATGTTCACTAATATTCAGTCATATCCGCTGATTTCTATCCACTCCTCCAGCTGTGTCTGTCTGAGTGCCGCAGAGTGATATACAAATATCCACCACATACGCCCAGTCCGTTTCGTCAGTCGCCGTCAGTCGCGTCACATCGTCCCCCCCCTCAGATCTTCGCCCAGCTCCGGGATAACAACAAAGTATCGGCTATCCCCCTACCCCCCTGCTGGCAGATCTCGGCTTGCCGTAGTACAGCCACACTCCCACCACAACTCCCACCCTTATTCAGCGAGTACCGTCTTGGCAAATCTACAGTCTGCGGGTACGGGTAGAGAAAGTTGGAGACTGGTACAGTAGACCAACCAGTGTGTGGTTGTCGCACAGAGAGAGGGAAGAAAGCGATCCGACCATTCATATCCCACACGCTAAAAGAAAAACTAGACTTTCTTTCAGGTCCAAGGAAGGGGAGTCGATAAACACTAGCTAGTCTGATCTGACCTGACGTCAACAACATGTGAATATCCCCGCATCTTCTCTCTTTTCACGTCTTCGGCTAAGTAAAGTTCAACGGTGGTACCGAGCGATGGCGATGGTGATAGCCATTCCCCATCGTTGTTGATCGCCGTATCCATCGTCGCGCTTTATCGGTTTGGCTGTCTGGTGCGCAACGCTTTATCGATTCGACTGTCTGTCTGGTGATTCAACATACCGCCAAGAGGAAGGCTGTGACACTACGACTACTGCTACCACAGCCACTCCCACCACAGCTGTGACCTCTCTCCTTGATGGCGCATATACAGTCCACATATTACGCTCTCCATGCATCATACGCGCCGGGACATCCCATACCAAGGCCTCCTCTCCTCGCCTCTCCAGTACTGCACTTCCGTTACATACTGCCCAAAGGTGATGTGTCGCCAGCAGCAGCGTCCATCCCCAACCAGCCGTGTTAATCCCCAGTGAAGTCTCTGCGCATGTCTCACCCAACCCAACCCAACCCAACCCAACCCATAGTAAATGTCTCACAACAGCCCGCCTGTGAACCAGACAAAAACAACGGCGACACTACTGTAGACCTGACCCCCCACCTACATACCCGCACACCAGACGAGACCAGACGAACGACGCGTACAGTAGACCAGATGAACTCCCAGACCTACCCATTCCCATCACCTCCTCGCGTAGTCAGTACCACATGTGTCAGTGCAGAGTGGGACGCACACCTACGCGTCGATCCACACACATCCCACTCCCTCAAGCCCTGCCGTCTAGTCCCGCTCCACGCCACTCCACTGTGGACACCAGCCCGTCCGGAGTGGGGATGTGTAATTTTAACTATATACGTCGTCGTTTTCTCGATTAAGATTGATTGTGCTGTTTGTGGTGATGTTTTGTGGTGGGTGGTGGTGGACATGTGATTAGGTCGGGTCAGTCACGGGGATGAGAATCTTTCCCTCCCTCTCTCACTCCCTCTGTACCATAACAAGCACAGGCACGGGAGTAGTACATGTACCTGAAGTTCCTCCCTCTGTCGCTGGTGTGTCCTGGGGCAGGAACAGAACAGGTCTAGGAACACACCTAACCCATGGATCTAACACTTGCCATCAGACTCTTATCTCACCTGTGCTTGTCCTGATCTCACCACCCACCTGTTCACCACTCCTGCCGCCACACGTACCTATCCCCAACTTGCAACTCCCATCCCCAATCCTCATTTTTCACACCATCCTCCACCAACAACACCCACCAACAAACCTTCGACCTCTCTCATCCACCTCGGACACCCCGTAACCCTCCCTCTCTCCTGCCTTCCTCCCATCACTCACCCATGGTTCACCCTCACTCCCCATCTACACCATCCTCGCAACACCCCCCAATCCAGCAGCCTCCCCGTCCCACCAACGTCCAAGCTCCCTCTTCCCTCCCATCCCATCACCATAAAAGTGGGGCCGCGGTAAAAAAAAAAACAGGGAAATCACTACATCCCAAGCTTTTTCTAGCCAGACGCTAGCGTGCGCAGATATACTATACTAGCAGAAGTGTTAGAGTGACTGGATGGATGGATGGGTCTTTGTTTACGTCGTCTCCTAATATCCACCAACCAACCAACCAACCATCCACACACAGACGCGTTTGAGATCCTTGCCGAGCTGATGGGAGGGATGTGGGTGGGAGGCACGGACGGTTGTATGGGTGGTGATGGGCGGTGATGGGTGGTGGTGGATGGGTGCGAGGCTGGGAGGCTGGGAGGCTGGGCATGGCTATCTCCAGTAACAGTATGGTGGCGATACCCAGCTCTCCAACAACAGCACAGCATATAGTACTACAGTTACAGGACAATAAACGCCACAGCCAGCCAGACAACACACATAACAGAGCACAACCCATACTCACCTCAGTCGCGCAGGACGCCACAGCCACAGTTATAGATGCGCTGGCATACTCTGGTACGTCTGCGACGATGGGATGTCCCTACGCTGGGTAGGGATTCGATGGGTGTGTGTGTGAGAGGGGATTGTGTGACGTCACTACTTTAAATTCAAAGAGAAATTTGGATATCACGTGATCGATATACTGTCAAAAAAAAGATCACATGACATTTATTATCAGACATTTGGATCATGTGATGTTTGTGTTTTCCGAAAGAGTAGGTCACGTGAAAGAGGAGGAAAGAATAGGGGGAATAGATGAGGTTAAACGATGATGATGATGATGATGGAGTAGAGGGTGGTGGGATTTTGAGATTTAGGGAGGGAAGTCACTGCGGTGCTCTCCCTGGTATCAATATGTATGTTATTTGCCCATATCATCTTAAGCTTTCCACAACACCATCATTTTCACCTTTGCTTTTTTCATTTGGTGCTTCGCACGATACATAAGCGTGGTAATAAGGGGAATGAATGGGAAAGTAATATGTATATATACTCCTGCCACAGAAGAACTCACTGCCAAACTCAAGGGCGAGTACTGAAAAATTTCATCGAGAGAATCGTAAAGCTGCGTTCATATACACAATGCTGCATAATATTATTGTAGCTAAGTGGTCAATATTACGTGAAACTAAGGTTTAAGCCTTTCGTTTCTAATGAATTGAAATGAAAGTAGACAGGGCTGTAGTCCTAAAAACTAGCTATTGTATTTGCTACTCAAGTAAAATGAGTGACTATTAGGTTAGAATGCGAGACTGGCTCTTTATACTGAAGCAAAAACAGGAGTCAGCTAGTCTAAGAGTTGTTCTCGCTGACGATCTTCTCGGTGACGGTGCCGTCGGCCTGCTGTACGATTCTGTCGACATGTTGAGATGCCTTGACTGGGTTCGGCTGTTTGTAGACCCACTCGAGCTCCTCGAGAGTACGGCCTTGGGCCTCGATACTGGTGGAATGTTTAGCAAACTCCTGTTTCCCAGCGAGCATGCATAATAGATAGGACAAAATAGATTGACATACCCGAAAAAGTACCAACAGACGGTCTCGATGCAATCCCAGCCCACAAAGACCCAGATATAGTTCAGCCCTATAGTTTTGTTTGCAATAGGCGTGCAGAAAGTGTTGATGAAGCCGAGGCAACCAGTCAAGAAACCGTAAAAGGCCAAACCTTTAGCACGCCTGGTGTTATCGAGGGCCTCAACTGGGACGACACCCTGTAATGGAGTATAGGTGAAGGAGTTGACGACATTGAAGAGAAAGTAGAAAGCGAGCGCAGATTGACCGGCATTTATGTTGGTTTGATCCCTCCCAAAGGCGACATTACAGCCGCCGTTAATGGCCAGCATGACGGCACAGGCGAAAGTGCCATAAACAAGCACCTTACGGCGTGGCATGCGGTCAGTCTGTGATACTGCCGTCCCAGCACCAATGGCAGAGATGACGGAGTTAAGAACGTTGTAGCCGAGCTGTTGAGCGACGCTTTTAACTCCCAGCTCACCGAAGATTGTAGCGTTGAAGTAACCAAGACCGTTGCCGGAGAACTGGCCGAAGACGCCCATCATTAGGACCTGGGACGAACGCCAGCGAGCTTCTTTGGTCCTGAAGAGACAGCTGAAGTCCCACCAGGGAATCTTTTTATCATTAAGCTCCTGACGGATGCTTTCCTGGATCTCCTCAATTTCCAGCAGGACCAGGCGCGCGTTGCGGTCCCCCCCCCCGTGGTACTCGGTCAGGAAATCGATGGCCTCTGCCTCCCGGCCGTTGGCAAATAGGTATCGAGGAGACTCGGGGATGAAGTGGACCGCACCGAGGACTATGAAACATGCGAAACACTGGCAAAGAAACGGTACCCTCCATGACCATTCGCTGTCGATGTACTGGCACCCGAAAGTAACCAGGGCTGCAGGGATCGAGCCGCCGAACCAACCACAGTTGTAGAATCCCGTGAAACGACCACGCCATTGAGGAGGAGCGACTTCCATCGAGTATGCGGGGGCTGCGACAGTCATGAACTGGATGCCGGCACCGAGTATAAAACGGCCGACTGTGATTTGGGCCATGCTGAAAGAACTCGCGGTGATGATACTGCCGATGATGATACCAAAGCAACCCCAGACCATGCCAACACGACGACCCCATTTGTCACTAACAGCGGCTGCGAATGGGGTGGCAACAATAGAACCACTAAAGTATTGAACCGCCTGTCAGTTGTCCGTCAGGAAGCAGGGTAGGGTTACAGGAAAGGAAAGGATGGGCAGGACTTACACAGAATAAAGAGAGGTCATGACGGAGACTTGCCAACCATCATTCCCGTTGTGCATCCTTGATTGAAAGTGAGGCATGACGATAATGGAACCCATTAAGGAGCCATCATAACCGTTGGCGCAAGCACAGCAGAAAGCAATGAAAACGCACACTGATTACCTCCTTGTCAGCAAGTTGTCATTTTCAAAGTTCCTGCTTGTCTATGGATTGGGGTCTTTTTATGCATTGTTGACTTACAGTACAACTTCCTAGCTGCCTTGCTCCATGGCGGAATGCGGGACTCCTGGATAGCTGCGTATAGCTCGGCCTAGTTTCCAGACAGTTAATAAATTTCCAACACGCTCTGTTGTCCCGTATCCACTATCAATCGGGGAACTTCCGCTGACTTACATTGTACACCTCTCTCTCCTTGGCACCCTCATTATTAGCGGTCTTCCCTGAACCCTCGGCAACGACCGGAAAGTGCGTGTGGATGTCTTCGACGATGGCGTCGCCGGCGACCTCAGTTTTGGAGACCTCGTTCGTCGACATTCTGAGCGGTGCTTACCAGTAGATAAGCGATGTTGTTAGGAAGACGAGATCCAACGGAGTTTTATCAATTGTGGCGACAGGTGCCCGTTCTCCTTCTCTTTATGGAGTCTCTCCTCGTCTTGCCCTCCCCTACCTTTGAGGAGAGACGCATCCTTATATGTATGAACTGTCGCGACAATGACAATGAGGTGAGACGCGCTAATATTAGACACATGAGCTCAGTCGGCGCATGGGGCGTACAAGGATGCCAATGGCGGTCAAGCATTCAGAGGGCATATCCGATCGATAAAAGAGGAAATTCTGGAAGGACCTCCCCGTAGTTTTGGGACCCAAAAAGGCAAAGGCGAATTGGGGGATTCGAGAACGTCTTGTCACTCGTCTTGACACTCGTCTTGTCACTCCGCCCCCGCATTTCCAACTGGACCCACTACGGAGTAAGTGCAAGTGGCGCTGACTACACGAGCAGTATATGGTTAGGCTGGTACTAAGAAATCGAATCCTACGATAATTATTCGTTCGAAACAGACAAGGAAAAGACAATAATAACTCCTGACGACAGTGAATCCCCAGTTTCTCTGCGCGGAGCTTACGGCACGACGGGAATCATCTCCGCTAGTAGTATACATCATTACCTGTACTACGAGGTCTAGCATCCCACTGGAGATACTTGGGAAGCATTATCTGAGGCCTTCTCACATGAATAACGACGGTGTCGATGGTAGCATGGTGCGCCGCCATGGTGAGCCGCCGCATGCTACCATTGAAGTTGAAGAGAGGCTTGTGGTGTTAATGAGCAAGCGATAAGCATCCCAAGAGCGAGCCAAGAGCAAGCTAGAGCAAGGTTGGAGAATGGATAGTGTTTACAACGAAAGGGGACAATACGGGGGAAAATACGAGGATATCACGTGTCGGAAGGTGGATTCTTTCCGGGATAGCTTGGGGTCGGTCGCCGCGTAAGCCTCTAGAAATCAATTTTGTGACGTTATGCTCTAAATTGAAGGGGCTGCTGCATATATTTAATTAATTAAAAGCCTGTGCTCAGGCTGGAAGTGGCTGCAGAGGAAGAGGGCGTGTTGGATTAGACAGGGTATACAATCCAACAAAGACCCTAGCTCTAGATACCTACATCTAGTATCTGGAGTTCGCGTCCGCTGTGGCTGCACCCATGCTTTGGTAGGGTTGGTTGGGTATTGGCACATAAATTGGGTTAGTGGCTTAAAAGCTTGTCGGGTCAGGTCACTAGCCCGCTCCTACTCCTACAATTTCGGGGACAGCTTCCGAGCCATCTTCAGATTTGCCTTGCTTTTTGTTTCAATAGGTGCCTTGAGCTGAAAATAGGGCTCGTAAACAACTCACGTCGGAATAGACGGTCCGATAAAGAATGAGTCTCAATCCAACGCTAAGCTGTCCGATTTGTGGCGCGAAAGAAGGCCTCTCTAGATGTGCCGGATGTAAGGTCACGTTCTACTGTAGCCAAGAGCATCTTATATCCGACAGGCCAGACCACGAAGGCGCTTGCAAAGATGTCAAGAAAGCCCGAGTCGCCCTCGAAGATGAAGAAGCAACACTACGAGCGGCGCCGGGCGACTTCATGACGCCCGCCGGTGAAACGATCTTTGAAGACGAAGCGGGCTACTTTTGGGGCATCGTCAAAACCCGTCCATACATGCGAGCTCGGTATGCGTTGGTAGAAGCCCTCCTGGAAATCAGCACCTACGCTGCGGTGGACGCGGCGCTCAACCACCTGATGGACATGCTTCGCCTCTGCCGCAGCGACAACATGGGGGTTCGGGATGCTGTGCCCGCGTTATTCTTGCGATTGGGGAAAGATCAGGAATGCTATGATTTTGTGAAGTGGTGGGCTTCGACAGGTGAGCGCAGCGATTACGATTGGGGAGATTTGGATGAGCCATATCTCGATCTGAAGGACCAGGATGCACTTGAGCCACCTGTTCTCTTCGCTCGTGCAGACCTCTCCCACAGCATATCCGTCACTTTACTCAAGATCCGCATCCTTTTCGATCTTCAAGCCTTAAAAAGCGCCGCAGTAATAGGACAGAAGCTCCCACAGGAAGTTCTCGACAATATCCGTAACCAGATGGCTAGTAATATTATCTCTCAGCGACGGGATATTATAGAGAGCGACAATTTAGATCCGCTGATCGATGACTTCCAAACCCAAGTGTCGGACATGTACAACGCCGTGGATAAGTCTAATAGGTACTTCTGGCCAGCTCTTCTGCGGCCTGGAGACAACTTGACAGCTCGGCCGGGTAGTTACAGTAGTGGCAGTAAGGAAGAGATGCAGCTCAAGCTTCTGTATTCATACAACTCGTGGGCCGAGACTCCGGGGGCAATTGATTATATAAGGATGCTTGCTGCGGATAGAAATTGGTAGTTCATAATTCACAGAAGCTGCGTTCCGTTTGCGTGTAAGGATTATCGTAGCTTGGTGGACATCCCAGAATACTCTGAGACGATGAATACTATACGACAACTAGACGCTCTCTAGTTATCGGCCCATGCATTTTTTGTTTCGCGAAGAAAACAACTCAGTTATCACTCTGAACAAAATCCCCTAAGCCTAGGAGTTGGCCAGACGCTGCAAGGTGGGGGGGCGAGCTGGTGTTGGATAGATAAATGGTTATACACGCAACCCCAGATGGAGCTGAACAGTAACTACAGGGTGAGATCTAAATTTGCCCTTTTTCACATGACTCTATTGCTTAGTAATGAGCCACTGGATTTCAATGTTCGTATCGGCATCAACATTGTTCAAGACACGCAACAAATCGCCAACCACGCCAAAGCAGCCTACGTCTAGTACAGTATGTGAGCAGTAATGAGTGAATAGTCCGATGGTAGATGAGGTAACCAAGTCTAGCAGCTAGCACCTATGTGCTTATGATGCGTGCTAGCGCTATAAGGTTCGATGCAATAGCTAGTGATAATGTTAACAGTGCAATTATCTGAATCTAGCGTGCATCTACTTAACAAATACCAAAGGGTTATTAAGGAAGAATGTAGCCGAGAGAGGGACAATTATTAATTTATCTAAAGTTATAGTGCATTGCGTTCATTAGCATTCATTACGTCTTAATATAAGACCTACTTTGTATATGTTAACATTGTCGCCATTAGGTAGGTAACTACTAGCGAATACCTACTGTTGTATGTTTTTTTTTGCCTCATTTTTTTACACATTTTTTTTGCTAATGCCAGCGTTTGCAACTATGATATCAAGACCTTTAGTTGGGGGTTTCGTAATGGCGGCTTTGAAAACAGATACCTGGTCTTCCCATGATGTCACGTCACATTTCATGAATTGAGATCTAGAAAACAAACACTTAAAATGTTTTATTTAAGAGGGAGGAGAGCTAAATACGCACTTTATGGAGATAGATTAGTCAGAGCTTGGCTTTATATCAGCATTTATAACGAAAGCTCTATTATTAAAAATCAAATCAATTTTTGGAAGAGAACAATAGCTGTAATATTATTGACTCACCTAGCCTCGACGTAGGCTTTCACATATGCTGCACCGAGGCAATTACTACCTGAAAACGGGGTTAATAATTATCTATCAAAGTAGTGGCGTAAATCGAACCTCCGGTCACAATTACAGTCTTGCCTTTTAGGCGGCTGAGGTCCACGTCAACGGGACAAGGGACTGGGCGAGGGATAGTATAGAAGGAAGATGCTATAATAAGTTAAACTTATGATAAACTGGCGTTAAAAAGATTTGACGTTAAGTTATATCAAGGCTAATTGGTAATGACAGATTTGCCGAGCCCTTTGAGCGCACGAGGCGCCTTCGACAGTCTGTAGAGCCTTTACCAGACACCGATTCACGATTCACTGTCATTTGATACTTGTATTTGGTATTGCCATAAACGGTAGTTGTAATCCTTGTTTGTGGTCCCTCAGTCGGCTCTCTCAGCAGATGTGGTCGGTACCAGTCTTGGTATACACTACTATACAGTCCCGGCTTCCCTTGCTGCACCTTCCTTTCCTGCACTTTCTGATATGCTCTGAGGACTTTCAGTGGTGGGATACACTTCAATCTCAAGGTCGTTGTTGACATGCACATTTCTGCTATAGACCATAACTTCGTCGGCATCACCGAAAATGGCAGCGATCTCTTCCAGTGGGATTCCCTGTGTTCTAAAATCAGCATGTTGAGGATGAGACGGCACTGTGTGCTTTCTCACCTTTGTTTCTGGATATACGAAGTAGATGAATATGGCCGACAAGCCAGAGATAATGATGAAGACCAAGAAATACTTCCATCCAATGTTGGCGAAAGCAGTTGGAGCAGCTTCGACGTACACTAGGCTGATAAGACAATATGCCGAGGTACAAATCGTGACACCTTTAGCTCTGATATGGTTCGGAAAGATCTCGCTGTAGTAAACAAATGCTACAACGTCTACACCGACCGAGAAAACAGCCAGGAAGAGATAGAATGCTGCAACTCCCATGGCCAAACCCGCCTTGTTAGGATGCTCAGGTATAGGAGATGCAAAGTTTGCCA
The DNA here is from genome assembly GCA_000750935.1 of Pseudogymnoascus sp. VKM F-4519 (FW-2642). NCBI lineage: Eukaryota > Fungi > Ascomycota > Leotiomycetes > Thelebolales > Thelebolaceae > Pseudogymnoascus > Pseudogymnoascus sp. VKM F-4519 (FW-2642). Next base: position 14,206 of record JPKD01002271.1, read on the forward strand.
GCATGGCTGCTTCGATGATCAGGAAAAGGCAGCAGCCAGCGACACTCCAATACATTAACTTCTTCCGACCTACGCGATCCATAATAGCGGCTCCTATAGATTATTAGTTGACAACGACATTTCTGTTATTTAGGGGGGGTAAACTTACCAAGAATGTTGAAGGGGATTGCCACAGTCAAATATCCACACTGCAACACGAGACGATCACGTACGCCATAGCCAAGAGCAGCAAATAGCGATGGCGCATAATTGTTAATGACGAGCACGGCGGTACCTGTCAAAAGGTCAGCTGAAGCAACCGGTTGAGAGGTGTTAACTGACTCTGCGTGATTACCGCGAATGAGCACGCGATCAGGACCCTATTCCGGTAGGACGAGCGTGTAAACATTTGCTTCCAGCTAGGCGTTAGAGATCTGTCATACTCGGCCTCTTTCTGCATTTGGTAGAACTCGCTTCGTGCATACTCCTGGTCGGGAGCTCCTTTGATGTGGTGAAGTTTTATGACAATCGCGCGAGCCTCTTCCTCGCGGCCCTTCAGCAAGAGGTATCGCGGCGATTCGGGCACGAAATAAACAACGATGAGCATGAAGACTGGGAAGATAAGGCCTAGTCCGAGGGTGCCTCGCCACTGGGCTGCTAGGTCATCTGTGGAGTAGAAGGCTAGACCAAGATATCCGGATAAAGCAAACCCGATACAGATAGCAACACCAATCATGCCAGTGAAAAAGCCTCGAAACTTCGGCGGCGCCAGTTCAGAGACGTAAACAGAAGCTTAGATGGTTAGCTTAGTGGATTAGAAGATGCCGGAGACGACTTACTTGATGACAAGAAGGCCCAGGAGCCACCACCAGAAACGAATCTGAAGACAATGAACATTGGAACGTTCTGAGCTGCACAACACATGGTATTGCCAATGATGCTGAGTATGGCACAGTAGATAATGCCAGCCTTTCGTCCCCATCGATCGAGCACGAGCCCGCCACACAATACTCCGAAAAAGGCGCCTGCTTGGAAGGCGCCGTTGATGCTGCCAATGAGGCTGGGAGCATCTGGAGTCTCCTCTCCTTGTTCATTCACGAGTTTCATGTATCTGAGAAAGGAGGGCTGACCAAGAATTGTTCCGATGACGGCTGCCGGATAGCCATACGCCATGGCTCCACATGATAATGAGAGACATACGAAGAAATTGTGCCAGTTCCACTGGTTGTGTTGCTTCGATTCGGTGATGTTCGACATCTTTGACATATCAAATAAGAGGTAGATCGAATTCTAACTTGAAGATTCAGCCATGAGATCGTGCCCAGATTATATACCTCAGAATCTACACTATACACGCCGTTATTCCCTGTGGGGTTCTTCCCCATGGTACGCCGCGTGTGGGGTCCGGGGCGCTAACCCGTCAAGCTTTTGTCAAGATTTTGCCGAGCCGCCACGAATATCGACAGCCGAATTTGTCGGGTAAGATTATCGATGGTAGATACATGAAGTTGGTGGCTAAGTGAGGAACATGACAAGGATGACCGTTGAATAACTGGAGCGATAAATGGGTGGGTTCCATTGATTAGCAGTCGACATTCTAATGGCTGCCGATCTCATGCAGATCTCAAATTTCGGTATTGGGAAATCTGGGGTTGTGGGGTTGCGGGGTTGCGGGGTATATACAGAAACAATAATCTGGGACCAATAAAAGTTCAAATAGACAGCCGTCAGTCTAATAGTTTTTAATGTAGCATTTCGGTATCTTCGCCCTTGGGCCTACTAGCGGCTAGCCTATATTTGGACACAAAAGAAGTATATTATCGGTAAAGCTTCACATCCACGTATGTAAGTTACTTCGGCAAAGAATCATCATAGAATAAATATGTAACGGGGTGGTGCCGACCGACCGTTACAGTTTATATAGCGTGTTACGCGTATTCCGGGCGAGCGGGAATACTGTAGTCTTTCTAGCTCAAAGGGATATACCGCGAGCGTAACCGTACATCATTACAAAATAGAAGATGCATAATGGATAACTTAGTTATCACATATCCTCTAAAATCGCGGCTCTATGTAGCAAATTCGTCTGTGCATCCGCTGGGAAACTCACGATTTTGGCTGGTAATCGAAGAATATCACTAAGCAGAGCCGAGCTCTCACTTCGAGTACACACAGAAGCTCACAAGCGGAACAGAGACACCACGGTAGAATACTATAATCGTAGGGTATATAGGAACCGGATCGACATGGTTGCAATCAGGTAGCTTAGGGGGACAGCTGAATCATCGTGAGGCATTAGAAACGTGAGGGCGGCGACGCTCACCCGCTAGTCCAAATTGCACCGTCCTGAGTATTAATCTACTTCAAGCTTGATATTGGTGGATTAATAGTTGGGTGGGTGATTATCAGCGAATACCTAGTTGTGTGATTTTGTTATTTTGTTTTTGCTATTCCACGTTGTAGCCATTTCTCTAAAGCCTCTATTGTAACAACAGAACTCCCATCAGATGCTAGAAGCAGCAGGTGCACGGTGAAAGTCTAAACCTAGGCAATATCCAGGTAGCTTAAGTTGTCAGAGTAGTGTTTGTTTTGTGCTATTGAGTATATCAACATTTACCACCTATGCTATGCCTTGTTGCACAGTATACCACAGCTACAGAACAATCTAATTGTATTTACTTTCCAAGACAAATAACTTCTAGTTTCTGATAACCACACACTCTGCCACTATAAACCATCACATATCCTCCTCCACCCCCACAATCCGCAGCGAGTCCCTCCACAAACGTTCCTCATCCTCCTGGTTATAAGTCTGGCGAACAAATCCACTACCAAGCGGATTACTATCATCTTCGCCCCTCGCTGCTTCCGCACAGTCCTCCAGATACCTTCCTCCCCTATTTTCCCATTCTGCTCCCACAGCGGCAATGACAGTCGTAGCAGCTCCTTGCTCGGCCGATTTCATAAGCTTAGCGAAGACAGGGTCCTCGGTAAACTGCTTCACAAATTCGGCACCTACGTGTCTGGATATACGCGTCGCGATCCCGCCAGGATGGAGACTTGTTGCGTGGAGGCCCTTATGGCCGTAACGCCGATCTAATTCGTTGGCCATGTATACACTTGCGAGCTTCGCGTTTGAATATGCGAGCCCGATGTTATATCCTCCTTTCTGGAAATTGTAATTGTCGCTCTCGGGGAGTACACAAGCGCGATGGGCTGACGATGCGACGTTGACGACTCGGGAGTGGAGGTCGGGAGTCGAGCTGGCGAGCAGGGCTGGCTTGAGCAGTTGGAATAGGAGGAAGTGGCTGAGATGGCTTGTGGCAAATGTAACCTCTTGGCCATCCGCAGTGAGCGTGAGATGTTCGATTCCCATAACGCCAGCGTTGTTGACGAGGATATTGACTTGGTTTCCTGATTTTGCGAGGATGGTTGTTGCGGCAGATCGAATCGATGCAAATGAGTTATTGTCCATCTCTACCAGTGAGACTCGACCTGGTTCCAGGATACCAGCAAGTGGGCTCTCGGCACTCTTCAAGTTGCGGGCAGTTAGGAACAAGGTGGCACCCGTGGCTGACAATGCTCGTGCAGTCTCGATACCAATTCCGGAAGTTGCGCCAGTGATGACCATCACTTTTCCAACGAGTTTGCCTTCGCGAGACTCGTCATGGATGATTTGTAGGGCTGTCGGCCTGGCATCCCCAGGACCTTGGGGTTTGATATGAGCAGTTGCGTATGGACTCATGGTGGTTTGGTAATGATTGGATTGTATGCAAGGCTGTTCCTACCGAGACCGAGCATTGAAGGGGGAGGAATATCAATTATATATTCACTTTCTTCTCACGCCAAGGAAGTCTTCGGAAAGATGATTGTAGGTAGGTCCGTATTGGCGATGCAGCTATATGATAAATCTCGTAGTGGCCGCTGAACTGCACCTAATTGCGGCCGCCGTAGCGGCGCTTGTGGCGGCGCCGTAGCGGACCTCATACCACCTCCTATAGAAACAACATTGGCTTTCGGAGCAAGTGACACCAAATCACAGACGTTTATCACGATAATTAGATTAGGAGCACCATGGAAAGCCCTATTAGCGAATCCAGTCGGGATCAGGCATCACAAGTATGCACCTCATGCAAGACCCGGAAGAGAAAATGCAATAAAGCACTTCCCACATGTTCGTCATGCTCCAAGTAAGTCGAATCCATCCATAGGATGATAGGTCGAGTGGGTATTGCCTTGCTGAAAGTTGCTGTGACTTACAACTGTTGAAAATAGGAGGAATTTGACATGCGACTACTCGAGACCGCAGATCCGCAATGGCTCAACTGACCCCCCATTGGCGTATGTGTTGCCCGTCAATGATGACGAAGCGGATGTCCAGCCCATAGACTTCCCTACTATACTGTTCTTAGATCCAGGTCTATTACAGCATGGGCAGGTCGAGATCTCTCAAATTACTACTCCCGTCCCACCACACATTTTACATCTGCTCGGAGATCTGGATGAAATCCGCCGTACGGCCGCCACTTTCTTTGGATGTATCCACTTATGGATGCCCTTTGTCTCAAAAAAACGCTTCTACGAACTCTATCTACGGCCATCGTTCAAATTCCGGCCTGACGTTGCCCTTCTTTTGCTCACCTTCAAGCTCATTACAACGTTGCCTCCCAAGAGGCCGCGGAACCCTCGGTCTCCGCTATATCATGCCGCGAAGCATTTTTATCTTGAAGTCGAAGGCTCTAGTGTGTTTTCGGTGCCAGTTTTGCAGGCTGGCATGCTCTTGTGCCTCTATGAACTCGGACATGCTATATACCCATCGGCATTCCTGTCTATTGGCGCGTGTGCTCACTATGCACATGCTCTTGGGATTAATGGCGGAAAGACTTCCAAAACAAGAAAGGTCTTAACTTTGGTTGAGGTCGAGGAGAGAAGGAGCATCTGGTGGGCAATTGTGATTCTAGACCGGTTGGTCCCTTAGTCTTGCGCCATTTATTACTCGTCCACATGTTACTTTTGATGGAATACTAATTGTTTCTAGATTCATAAGTATCGGATCCCAAGGGAGGCTCCTTTCCACCGCAGAACCCAAACTAGATGACCTTTTGCCCGCCGATGACGCAGCATGGGATCAGGGCGTATGTCACTATGCTCCCCGGTTTCTTCCCCGTATGCTTACGAATTACCTTAGATTGTCAGGCCAGATGAGTCCTTTACATTATCTTCGCCCATGACTGGCCACATGAGTAAATTTGCCCTGTTGTGTCAGGCCGCGAGATTACTAAGTCAAGTTCTCCACGCCATCTCCAGCGACTCGGCGGTTGATGATGAGAACTGGATGCAACTGGATCGAACTCTCCAATCGATGCTTGCTGCGTCGCTAAACGTGGACGTGCCAGATAATGATCAGATCACGTTTATCTATAGGTATATATCCCCTCGCTCAGTCTCGGGCTTTCCTAATGACATTAATACAGCGCACTTCTTGCTCTACACACGTCTTGGATTCACCCTAATGGTGGCGTCGTACCTGACACTAACCGTACTCAGCATTCAAAAGATGTTGTTCAACAGATTACCGAGAAGATCAGTGTGAACCTCGTCGAAAACCAATGCTTGTTCAATCGGAACTTCGAGAACATGCCACCATGGGGTGTCTTTTTTGCATACCGTATTTGTGTGGCTCACTTGCTCTCTGGCCGGGAAACTCCAAAGTCATCCGCAGTTGTGAAGACGATGAAAGAGACGCTTCTTGAAACAGATGCGAGGTGGAATGCTGCAGGTATATATTATTATCTCTACATACTTTTGCCAAATTAACCATTGGTATAGGCGCTTATCTCCAACTCCTCGAGGCACAAGAAATTATAAGTAAGTTTTGATAGGAGGATACATACTGCTAATTCTATGACGTTGATAACGTATTTCACATGCGAGTTGCCCAACCCCATTTTACACCTAGAATCACAAACTTTGTAACTAAATATCTCAACAACCCTAGAATAATAAATTACAAAAA